>VZRX01009497.1:7917-19874 GCA_013398075.1 Notiomystis cincta | reverse complement strand
GGAGCTCCGGAGGAGCCGCGGCCCCGGCCCCGGGCGGGAGCTGCCCGGTGCCGCGGGTCCCCGGCGTGCCGGTGCTGCTGCGGGGCGGCCGCGGGGCTGTGGCACCGCACGGATTCCCGAAGGAGCGGCAGCCGTTGGGGTTTGATCCGTTTGCTTCCCGCAAGAGAATTCCCTGCAAACCCGCCCGTAGCCAGGGCTGGCCGTGGGCGCGGGCTTTCCTCGATGCCCCATCCCGAGCAGCTCCCGGGGCTGCCCGGGGCTGCTGGTGCGAAGCTGGAGCCCTTGGTCACCAGCAGCAGTCACATCCCTCCCCGAACAGTCCGCTTTGGTCTCCGTGAAGTTGGCAAGGTCTGGCCTGGGGCTGCAGGGGGGCTCCGTCTCTGCCGGAATCCAGGAGGGAGCAGTGCCGGACCTGCCGGGGCTGGAAGGTGCCTGTGGCACCCGGGGTCGGCGGTGCTGCCCAGCGCCCGGTGCTGCCCTGGCAGGACTCACGGCACTGGCACGGCAGTCTCCGGGGAAGGGCTGGCACCTGAAGCCACCCTCAGAGCTCCATCAGTGGCACTGGGACATCGCTCCTCCTGAGCCTGCCAGACAACGCTCGTATCCCAGAAACAGCTGCCCTTTCGAGTTTCCAGCCTCGGGTGTGCCTCTGGGACAGCTCTCTGGGCAGCAGCTTGCCCGTGCACACTCCACTTGTCTTGCCACAAAGCTGGGAGCCTCCTGGAGTGGAGCTACGGGCTCAGTTTGGGAGCCCTCGCTGGAGGCACTCCAGGAGGAACCTGCCTGCCACTTTCAAAATGCCCTTACATCCACAGATAGCCTGAAATCATTTCAAAAACGACAGAGGTGCTTGAGCACCGCTCTGTAGTTACACCTACACACCCCTGGCATCATGGTGGGTGCAGGAGCCATCCCATCCCTGGGAACTGGACATGAACGGGCCAGGAAAAGAGGTCTGGGGAGCTGGGGGACACGGCCCCAGGGGAGGCCGGGGGTGAACAGACCCCAGGGCAGCTGGAGCTCTGGGGTACGAACCGACTGGAGGAGCAGGGGCAGTGTCCTGTTCCACGGTGCCGGCTCCAGGACCCTGCAGGGCCTGAGCAGCTGCTCTCCCCCAGAGCCACTACGTGGCCTGCATGGCCTCCATCCTGAGCCAGATGGACAAGGACCACTACAGCACCTACATCCAGGCGTTCCCCTCGCGGCCTGAGCTGGTGGTGAGTGCTGCCCCACGGCCACGCCTCCGGCACCAGCTCCTCCCTCGCAGCATCCCCCTCGAGGGCTCTGCAGTGCAGCACAGCCTCTGACACCTCTCACTCCCTTGCAGGACTTCCTCATGGAGACTTTTATCCTTTTCAAGGACCTGATTGGGAAGACGGTGTATCCCTGTGACTGGGTGGTGATGAACATGGTGCAGAACCGGTGAGGGCCTGGGCAGGGACCCGCAGGGCGGTGCTGGGGTGGGTGTGAGTGCCTGGGATGCCCTGGAGCAGGTGGACTGGAGCAGGGAGGGCCTGGGCAGGGACCCGCAGGGGGCTGCTGGGGTGGGTGTGAGCTGGGGCAGGGGATGCCCTGGGGCCGGTGGACACTGGAGCACGGCTCTGGATGTGCAGGACTGGTGTGCTGGACAGTGTTTGGCTGCACTGAAGTGGGCACAGAGGACCTCCCACGTCCCCCCTCTGTGGGATGGTGGTGGGCACACGGAGAATGGACACACCAGGCTGGGCAGTGGGCAGCTGGTGCTGCCCTCACTCCATGCCCGTCCTCACTCACCCCAGGGAGTTCCTGCGTGCCATCGACCAGTTTGCCAGGACCTTGACCGAGATGTTCCTGAGCAACAGCAACTTCGAGCTGCAGGTGGGTGTCCTGGTTCAGGCCAGGGGGGTCAGGAGAGGACACATCCTGGTCCCCAGCCCACTGTGCCACCCAGCCTGGCGCTCATCCCTGTGCTTCCACGACAGCTTTGGAACAACTATTTCCACCTGGCCGTGGCTTTCCTCACCCAGGACTCCCTGCAGCTGGAGAATTTCTCCCCGGCCAAACGCAACAGTATCCTGGCCAAGTAAGTCCCCACCCTGCCCGGCCGGCCACACCTCGGGTCCCTGCTCTGGGCTGCCACCATGCCACGAGGTCAGGGATTTTGGGATGAGCCAGCTGGGCTGTGCTGCACCCCGGGCTGCAGAGTGGTGCTGACTGACCTCTGTCCTGGCAGGTATGGGGACATGAGAGCCAGGATTGGAGCGTCCATCAGGGACATGTGGTACAACCTCGGTGAGCCGTGGGGTGATGGGGGATTTTGGGGTCTCCGTGGCCTGGTGTCCATCAGCACCGTCCCCAGAGTGGCTGTGGGGAGCGGGGTGTTGCTGGTGTGGGCATGGGAGCCTGCAAGGGTGTGGATCTGCTCCTCAGCCTTCCCTGTCCTCACAGGCCAGCACAAGATCGAGTTTATCCCGGGCATGGTGGGCCCCATCCTGGAGATGACGCTGGTGCCGGAGCTGGAGCTGCGCAGGTCCACCATCCCCATCTTCTTCGACATGATGCTGTGCGAGCACCGGCTCACCGGCAGCTTCAGCCGGGTGAGGGCCGAGGCTGCTCCTGGGGAGCGCGATGGGGTCGGAACCACTCCCTCCAGGGTGTGGCATGGCCTGGGAGAGGGGACCAGACCCGTCTCTGCCGGGCGGCCTCTGGGGAGGGGCTGCTCCAAGCTCAGCCCGTCTTCACCCCCTCTCTGCAGTTTGAGGACGAGATCCTGCGCCGGCTGGACAGCGAGGTGGAGGGCGGCCGGGGGGACGAGCAGTACATGCAGCTTTTCAAGAGCATGTGAGTGTGCAGTGATGGCCCTGCCACCTTCTCCCCGGGGCACGACCCTTCGCTGTCACCATCCCCTGCCACCCACTCCTCCTGCTGTGTGTGCCCCGACCCGGAGCGTGTCACGAGGGGAAGGTACCAGCGAGGAGGAAGGCTGGAAGCACCATCGTGAGCTCCCTGCACACCTCTGCTGCCCCAGCCAGCCTCGCCCTGCCCGTCCCCGGTGTTACCTCTGCCCCAGGCAATGCCCCTGTCCCCGGTGATAGCCCTGCCCTAGGAATTACCCTTGTCCTGCCCCAGGAATTCCCTATGTTTTATGTGACACCCCTGCCTCAGGTGATGCCACTGCCCCAGGTGTTATCCCTGTCCAAGGAATTACCCCTGCCTCAGGTGATGCCACTGCCCCAGGTGTTATCCCTGTCCAAGGAATTACCCCTGCCTCAGGTGATGCCACTGCCCCAGGTGATGCCACTGCCCCAGGAATTACCCCTGCAGGTGATGCCACTGCCCCAGGTGTTATCCCTGCCCCAGGAATTACTCCAGCCCTGGGTGATGCCCCTGCTCTGCCCAGGCCTTGTCCCTGCCCTTTGGTGCCGAGCAGGGCAGTGGTGAGAGCGCTGCAGAACTGCCTGTGCAGTGGGACCTGTGGCCCCCTCTCCTCCCCAGCCTGCTGAGCTGCTGCCAGAGGCACCCTGAGCTGGCCAAGCCTGGAGAGGACTTTGTGAAGCTGGTGAGCGAACTCCTGGAGCGGCTCCTGGACTACCGGGCTGTCATGAATGACGAGAACAAGACCTACAGCATGAGCTGCACCGTCAACCTCCTGGTGGGCACTTGTGCCCTGCTCCAGCTCCCCGAGGCTGGCAGGGCTCATCCCCATGTCCCCAACTCCCTGGGGCAACCAGGCCTTGTCCCTGCATCTCCCCAAGTCCCCTGGCTCAGCAGAGAGGGGGTGCACACGGTGGCAGAGCCAACGTCCCTTGGAAGTCACCGTGCAGCTCCCCAGGGCCATGGCCAACCCCAGCCCTGTGTGGGGACAGTCCTGGCAGCACCATGACCCAGAGGGAGGGAGTGTGGGGGGGTTGTGGCCTGTGCCACCCCTGGGGACACTCGAAGAGCCACACCTGCCTTTCCACAGAACTTCTACAAGGAGATTGACCGCCAGGCCATGTACATCAGGTGGGCACAGCCCTGGGAAGGAACACCTGCAGCACCCGGGGTGGGAGCATTCCCAGTGGGATGGGGTTGGCAGAGCGGCCTGAGGGGCAGGGTGACGGGGCTGTGCCCCCAGACTGTGCTGGCTGTTGTGCCCCACACGTGGGACTGTCACTGCCAGGTACCTGTACAAGCTGAAGGACCTGCACATCAGCTACGAGAACTACACGGAGGGAGCCTACACGCTGCTGCTGCACGCCCGCCTGCTCACGGTGGGCACGGGGCACTCAGGGGGCTGGGAGGAGTGGGCAGCCCTGGGGCTTGGTGTGACAGGTCCCCCCTGTCCTGTGCAGTGGTCAGAGGAGTCCAATGCAGCCCCCGTGCCAGGCCCACACGAGCCCCACCTGCACACCCAGCGCCAGCTGAAGGAGGCTCTGTACAACCAGATCATTGAATATTTCGACAAGGGCAAGGTGAGTGTGGCCACCTGCCCCTGCAGACCCTGCAGCCTCTGAACCCTGCAACTGGAGGGAGCTGGGCTGGCCCAGGGCAAGCCTGGGCCCCTTGCCACCACTGCCCCCTCTTCAAAGCTCCCAGACCCCATCCTTGGCACAGCCTCACTCTCTCCACCGCTGCAGTGGGGCTGGAGCTGCCCTGCAGTGAGCCTGGACTGGATGGTTCACCCCACAGCCACTGTCCTTTGTCCCCTCCCTACCCCATCCTGTCCCATCACATCCCAGCCCAGTCCTTGTACTGCCAGGGGCTGGCAGCTCAGACATCTCAGGACAAAGGCTTGATGGGGTGGGCTGGGGGAGTCCAGGGCTGGAGATGATGGGAAGCCAAGTGCTACTGCTGCCCACTGGACCACTCAGGAGTCCCCACAGGAGAGCCCTCTCCCCCTCCTCACGGGAGGCAGGGGTGCAGGTGCCTCCACAGGCAGAGTGGTCTCTGCTGGAAATCCCCAGTGAGTGCCCCCTTCCCAAGCTCACCCTGCACTGGGGGGCCCTGTCCTGGCCCCTCTCTTCTCCAGATGTGGGAGGAGGCCATCCACATCTGCAAGGAGCTGGCAGAGCAGTACGAGAGCCACGTCTTCGACTACGAAATGCTGAGTGACATCCTGGTGGGTGCCTGGCTGGGATGGGGGTGCTGCTGGCAGGGCAGGACGGTGGGGATGAGCTGGGGGGAATGGGGAGGGGTCTGCAGGGCCCCATCCTGTCCTCATCCTGCCCCTCTCCCCGGCAGCAACGAGAAGCCAAGTTCTATGAGAACATCCTGAAGGTGCTGCGGCCCAGCCCGGACTACTTTGCTGTGGGGTACTACGGGCAGGGCTTCCCCACCTTCCTCCGGGTGAGCAGAACCAGCAGCAGCTCCACACCTGCCACCTCCAGACCCAAGGAAACCCACTCCTCACTGGTCTCCACCTGGATGTGGAGCTGTGGACCACAACTCTTTGAGGGTCATCATCCAGCCTATTCCTTGCCCAGCATCTGTTCCTTCCATGTCTGTCCTGGAGATGTGTCCAGGTCAGATGGTTTGCACAAGTCCAGTCAGTCTCTCCACATCCACCCATGCTGCCACACCCTCACAGAAGCCACCAACTTTGTCAGGCAGGATTTGTTCTTAGTGACATTGCTTGGCTGGCACCAGTCCTGATTCTCCATGTGGCTTCTTCCTTTTCCCTCCAGTTCTGGAGTTTGGGAAGATATTTTTTTCTAGAGGAGGGTGCCCTGGGCCCTGCTCTGTGGCACAGGGATGAGCTGTCACCTCCCTCCCCTGCAGAACAAGATCTTCATCTACCGGGGCAAGGAGTACGAGCGGCGTGAGGACTTTGAGATGCAGCTGCTGAGCCCCTTCCCCAACGCTGAGAAGCTGAAGAGCACATCTCCCCCTGGCCAGGACATCACCGGCTCCCCCGGGCAGTGTATCCTCTGTGCACAGGGACGGGGCTGGGAGGGTGGCTCTCTCCCTGTGGGCATTCCTGGAGTGCCTCCCTGTACCCCTGGGTTCACCCCTCTGGGCTCTGGAGCCCCTCTCCCCAGCAGCTCTGTCCCCCAGTGCGTGCCTGTGGCTCCTTCACTCCCTCAGACATCCAGTGCTTCACCGTGCAGCCCGTGGAGGAAGCCAAGGTCCGGCTCAAGGGCCGCAGCATCCCGGAGCAGATCACCAGGTGAGTGTCCAGCACAGGGAGCCCCTGCTCTGCTCCCTGTGGGTGGGACACAGTGAGGGGCCTCTCCCATCTCTGCCCCTTCCCTCCCCACAGCTTCTACAAAGCCAACCACGTCCAGCGGTTCAGCTACTCACGGCCTTTCAAGAGGGGCCCCAACGATCCCGACAATGAATTTGCTGTGAGTGCTGGGAGGGGCTGCCAGGACCCCCAGCCAGGAGGGACAGGAGAGCTGGGGGGGCCCTGCAAGGAGCTAAGGGTCCAGAGGAGAGCCAGGGAGCCCCAGCCCCAGGATGGGGAAGGTGGTAGTCTTGTGCCCATGGAGATGGGAGCCACCCATGCCATGGGGCAGCCAGGGGTGACCCGGGGTGATGGAGAAGGGTGGGGAGTGACTGCTGCTGTTGCCACAGAACATGTGGATTGAGCGGACAACCTTCAGGACAGCCTATCCCCTGCCCGGCATCCTGCGCTGGTTCGTTGTGAGCTCCACTGAAACGGTGAGGATCCTGCTGGGCACAGCACCCAGCCCTGCCAGGAGCTCAGGCCTGTGTGTCCTGCCTGTGCCATGCTCCGTGGGCAGCAGGGACTGTGTGTGGGGAGCAGCAGAGGCACTGGAGGGGAGCCACCACCTGCTGCCGAGGCTCTGTGTGTGGGCCTTGTGCCTCTGTCAGAGGTGGGTGCTTGGCCAGCATCCAGGGAGTCTCAGGAGCCACAGCAGTGGAGATGTGCCCTGGTGGGCTCCCACAGGATGAGTGCTGCACGTGTGTCTGCAGTGGTGCTCGGGCTGTGCACCCCACTGAGGCACAGCTGCACCCCCAGAGTGGCACCAGTGGTTTCCTGTAGGCTCACTGCTGCCTCGTGCCCGTGGGACTGACCCTGTGCTGGGAGCAGGGACCAGCAGGGCCAGCACAGCCCCATGAGCTCTCACTCAGCCCCAGGCACCCGGTACCAGGGGTCTGAGGGGCTTCATGGGGTGAGATGTGCAGCCTCAGGGGATGGGGAGAGCTCACCCTGCCAGCCCTAATGTGGAGGGGCAGGTGGCAGTGCCAGCAACCCCTCCCTGTGTACAGATCATCATCTCCCCCCTGGAAAACGCCATCGAGACCATGACAAAAACCAATGAGAAAATCATGAGTGAGATCAACCGGCACCAGAACGACCCCAGCCTGCCCATCAATCCTCTCTCCATGCTGCTCAATGGCATTGTGGACCCTGCTGTCATGGGAGGCTTCGCCAAGTATGAGAAGGTGAGGAAACGCAGGGGCTGCATCGGGGCACACCCAGGGTGGCACTGGCACCACTCTGCATGGGGGCACACCCAGGGTGGCACTGGCACCCTCTGCCATCTCCAGCCTGTGTGGAGCTGGGCCAGCCCAGCAGTGGGACTGAGACAGGTTGTTGCAGGCTTTTTTCCAGGAGCCCTACGTGCAGGAGCACCCTGAGGATGCAGGGAACATCGAGAAGCTGAAGGACCTGATTGCCTGGCAGGTAACACCCCTCTGGCAGGGACAGCTGCTCTGGTGTCCCCTGTCCCTCCCTGTCCCCCACGAGTCCCCGTGCTCCCCCAGATCCCGCTGCTGGCGGAGGGGATCCGGATCCACGGGCAGAAGGTGACAGAGGACCTGCGGCCCTTCCACGAGCGCATGGAGCAGTGCTTCGAGCAGCTGCGGGCCAAGGTGGAGAGTCAGTACGGGGTGCATGAGATGGTGAGTGCCACGGGGGTGGGCACGGGGGGGGCATGGCTGGGGGGCCCAGGCAGTGCCTGGCACCACGGGGGTGACACTGGACAATGCGAATGTGGGGCAGCAGGGAGCAGCTGGGGAGGAAGAAGGTGAGGGACACTGGGCATGGGGGAATCTCGGGGTATCTGCCTGCCCCAGGAGGGGGCACAGCACTGGCACAGAAGCAGAGAGGGCACTGGTGGCCCTGGCTGAGCCCAGGGAAGGACTGGTGAGGCTCTGCCCTCTCATCCCTCCTGGCTGTCTCTCAGATGTTCTTTGAGGACAGGCGCAGCGGACGACCCCGGTCCATTGCCTGGGTACCTGACTGGGACCGGCTGAGCCACGCTGGAGCCAGGCAAGTGCTGCAGTGGGCTGTCCCCTCTCACCTCCCTCACATCCCTGCTGAGCTTCCCTCTCTCTCTTCTGCCCCAGGTGCTTCTCTCCCACCTCCCCAGTCCTCTGCCCTTCCACCTTCCCTTTATGCCAAGTGCATCTCAGGGGTCCATCCTGCCAGGCCGCCACGGTGGCCCTGTTCCTGTGGGGGCCATGCAGGAGAGACACCCCATTGTGCAGCCCCCAGGCTCACTTGGACACTGCTGTCACCTGAGCCATCCACTCTTGTCCCCCAAACCTCCCCCGCTGAGCTCTGCCATGGACGGTGCTGGTGCCTGGCTGAGTGCAGCTGCTCCTAATGATGCTCCAGCTGGTCCATGGCACAGCCCTGCTCCTCCTTCCCCTGCTGCCCCTCCTCACCTATCCCCATCACTCCACAGCACGGAGGCACCCCCGACCCCAAAGCCTGCCCCCCGCCCCTCGGAGAGCGAGGAGCGCAGGAGCGAGCGCAAGGAGAACCGCGCCAGCTCCATCTTCGGGCCCTGGCGGCAGGACCCACGCCAGTCCATCTCCGAGCTGCCAGAGCCCAAGGTGATGCTCAGCACAGCCCTGGTGCCTCTCTGGGGCCCTGCTTGCACTCTCCTGGGTGTCCTGCTGCACCCAGAGCCCCTGGCCCTCCCTGCAGCACCAGTCCCCAGCCTGGATGGGACCCCTTGGGGGCTGGTGGCACAAGGAGTGGCACAAGGATGGAGACCCAGGGCTGCAGGGGCAGCCATCCAGCCTGGCCCCTCGAGGTGCTGAGCCTCCCCTCTGTGCCCCAGGATGAGAACCGGAGACTCTCCTGCAACATGAGTGAGAGCAGCCCGAGCTCTGACGGGAAACAGCCGCTGCCAAGCCAAGCTGCTGCCGGTGCTCAGCCCAGCACTGCAGGTACAACCTGCCAGGCCACCTTCCTGAGAGTCCCTAGAGCCCCACGAGCAGGGCTGTGCCCTCCCACACCACCCCCTCACGGTGGCACACAGTGGGAGCACAGGCACATCCCCTGGTGAATGCTCCCTGTGGGTCCTTGGTGCCAGGAGCTGTTCCTGGTGGGAGCCAGCCCCCTGCTCCTGGCTGGACTCACATCCCGCAGCATCCCTGGCACCAAAACCCAGGGCTGCCACACACCCACTGGCCCCAGCAGGCACACTGATGGGCCCTATGCACCCCCAGGCACAGGGGTGCAGGGCTGAGCCTCCATCCCACCTCTCCTGCCTGCACAGGCTCGTCCCTGTCTCCCACCGGCTTTGGAGGCCGCGTGAAAAGCGCCAGCAAGCTCCCGCCGCTGCCCCGCAAGTTCAGCTCTGCGGTGTACGAGATGTTCCTGGAGCAGAGCAGTGCCCCAGCAGGAGGGAAGGTACGGGGGGGAGGCACTGCCTGGCCCTGGCCCCCAGTCCCAGCACCCTCATGTCCCTCCCTGCCCGCAGGTGTCCACGTCCCCGACAGCGGATGGGAACAGAAGCCTCAAGTCACCGCCGCTGCCGCCACCCAAGTCCAAGCGACTGTCCCAGCTCTGACCCGATGCCACCTGCAGCTGCACTGTCCACAGGGGCCAGCCCTGCCCAGAGTGCCCCTGTGCCCAGGCAGCTGCTGGACCCACGGCCCTGCTTGATTCTCACCTGCTGGAGCATCTCTTGCAGCACTATCACACAGAGCATCCCGCATGGCCCTGGGACTCGCTGTGTGCACTGGGCACTGCCACCCTGTGTCCCACCAACTCTGGCTATTGCCACCCTCCAGGTGTCCCCTGGGGCTGGGACGCTTCCTATGCCACCAGAGCTGTGCTGAGCTCCCACCCATGCAGCCCCTCCCAGCCATGAGGACCCCCCCCCCTCCCCCTGAGCTGCCCACGGATTGTGCCAGTGGCAGGGAGCCAGTGACCTCCCCAGTGGCATTTCCGTGCAATTCCTGCTCCCCACTCGTGGGAGAGCTCCCATCCCTTCCTGCAGCACCAGGACACGTTCCTGGCCCAGACTGCACAGGAGCCAGTCAGGTGTGCACATGGGCCTAGGCAGCCTCACGCTCTGCAGTGCCAAGTCTCCTGCCCACCCACACCTGCCACCTGCACCAGGCAGGTGTCACTGCCCTGACTGGCAATGCCACGCTCAGCTCCTGCCTCTGCACTGCAGCCATGGCTAATAAAGGGCAAACATGTCAAGTCGGGCACCTGTGTGAGCCCCAGCACCCACCCCAGGGGCTCATCCCCAGCTGGCACCACCCCAAAACACAGGCACTCACCCTCCTGCCACAGGGAAGGGCCCCAGGGAGCCCAGTGGTCACTCCCCGAGCCAGGCTGTGCTGGCTGGACACAGGGAGGGGACTCACTGCTCAGCCCCTGAGCTGGCACAGGGCTCTTTATTCAGCTGGGCTCAGTTGTATTTACAGTCTGTGTTACAGGGGGACCTGGACCCGAACCAGGGGCTGGGGAGGGCAGGGGCTGCCATCAGCAGGTTCCAGTCTATGGGGGACAGTGGGATCAGCTCCTGAGGGAGGGCTGAGGGAGAGACACGGGGAGGAGGCGCCTCAAACACGGGGCCTGGGAGCAGTCGGGCTGCACCGGTGCCGGGCTCTCCCCGCATTCCCAAGGGAGCAGCAGGTGCTGCCTGCCCGGCTCCTCACAGAGGGTTGGCTGAGGAGGCTGCCAGGCGCTTCCCAATGTAGATCCTGGAGTGGAGAGAGCGACTGTGAGGCACTGGTACAGGGTGCTGGGCCCCCAGCAAGCCAGGAGCAAGGGGAGATGGCAGCAGACCACTGTGGCTGCTGGGAGCAGTGGTGCATGGCAGCACCCAAGGATAAGCAGCCCAAATGCAGGAGTGCCCCCTCCTCCCTCAGTCCCAAGGTGAGACCCTCCAGACACTCCCCCCAGCCCCATGGTGAGACCCACAGACACTCACCCCAGCCCCAGGGTCAGCAGGTGGCTGAGCAGGAGCGAGGGGATGAAGAGCAGCAGCAGCTCTGAACTGAAAAGTCTCTTCTTCCTCCCCACTGCACCTCCCTGCAGGCTCCACAGCACTGGCTGGGGGGAGCACACAAAGGCAAATTCCCTGGGGAAAGTTCATGGTTACCAGGGGCACAGGGAGAGCAGGATGGGGGCCAGCAGGATGCGCTGGCAGGGGACACAGGACTTACTTTGGAGCCAGGTACCGAGGGCAGCGGGTACAGGCCCAGCCCAGGGGTGCTGCCAGGCGTCGCTGCCTCCACTTGGCTTCCTCTGGCACGTCCCGCTGGAAGGAGACACGGGGCAGGTCAGGGCAGGGCCTGGGGGCACAGCAGGGTGTGCTGGGGCAGCTCTCTCACCTGCCGAGGGTGGGGGCAGCCCGGTGGGGGCTGGCTGTGGGCAGGCAGCACCTCACTCTCCCCTGGCTGCTCGCTGCCGTGGCCGGCGCCGGCGCCATCCCAGGCTGGGGAGCCCAGCACCAGCAGGGCCCTGCAGACAGAGACCCTCAGCCCACCGAGCTCCCAGTGCCAGCCCTGCCTCAGGAGGGCTCGGGAGCCCAGCTCCCCTCGGCACTCACCCGTCACTGCTCTCTGTCTCCAGCTGGGCTTCCAGCAGCATCCGCTCCACGTCGGCGTGGCAGGAGAAGGGCGAGGGCGCCAGCTCGGGCTCGGGGCAGCCTGGGCCACACCGCAGCTCCACCCAGGAGCCTGGAGGGACTGTCAGCCCCCTGCTGCCCCAGACCCACCACCCCTCACCCCACCCTGCCGGCCGGGAGCCCTCCCCGGCACTCCCCGCACCTCTG
>VZRX01009496.1:0-17603 GCA_013398075.1 Notiomystis cincta | reverse complement strand
AAGGAAGGAAGGAAGGAAGGTGGAGCTCAGCTGCAGAAGAAGGGAACAGGTAGTCTACTTCATTCTCACAGCAGCCTTTCTTATTTATACACTAAAGGTTTGCTGTGGAGTTTTAAGACCTACCTTTGAGGTCTACATGCTCCTAGGGATTTAAGGAAACTGGATCCACTAATAAATTTTCTGCTCTTTTAACTCCTTCCAAGTCAACCAAATTAAGCCAGCAGAAATTGCTGCCTATATTTTTTAAGGTCAGTGAGATCCCAGTGCGCTGGTCTCTTACATGACACAGAGCACAGAATATCCTGCCTGCAGAAGAAATTTCTTTTTGTGCTAAACAAGCTACACCTGTCAGCTCGAGTATCCCTGTGCATTTCAGAAGGACTCCTGATTACAATTCCCAGGCAGTTTTGAATTTGCCATTTCCCAAAGTGAATTATTCCCCTGATTTATTAATCAGTGTGATTGTTAACATGTTTCATTTTACTGCCAATCTTAATTTTAACAAATTTAATAACTGCAGGCTCACCATCTCAGAAACTGGGTTGGAAGGGACCAGTAATGATTCAGAGTTAAAATAAAAAGCAGTTACAGCACAAACTTACATACAAAGTTGTCTGTAGTTGGAGAATGTAACCACTCGTACTTACAGAAGGGAAATCATAGCGCTCACCAGTTTATTAGATACAGTTCTTATGAGGGCTCTCTGGAAAGTGAACTTACCTCATTAGAAACAAGGATGCCATAAAAATTATGTGATGAAAAAAAAGTGGATTTACTGCAAATAATTCATAAAATAATGGCTGCTGTCATAAAGAGGAGCAATTGCAGGCCTTGACAGATGATTATTACTTATTATATTAAAGTGAATATATTTACTTGATAGAGGAAGAATGTGCTATTATCATAAAAGATGAATGTTATATCTAATCATCAGTATTATTTCAACACCTCAATAATAATCTAACATTTTTGTATTTCTCAAATTTTGTGTAAGACATGTTCAATATTCTGGCAACAACTTGTACAATTTCCTCCTGCTTCTGTAGAAATGTCATTTTAAATGGGACTTCTAATTAGGTCAAACATGTTAAAAAAAACCTGGAAAGGCTGAAATCCTGCCTAAATGAGGACAGCTCTTCTTTGATGTGGTAATTAAGTTTTGGTAGAACTATAGCAATAATTCAGAAGCCTGAAGAACAGAGACAGAAAATGTTTGAACGGTCAAATGTTTTATTAACATACTGAGAAGAAAAGAAAAAGAGGAGAGAATTTAGTGGTAGGAAAAAAAAGACAGAAGGTGAAAGACAAGAAATGAGAGGACAAAATATGAAGGAAAAGGAAAACAATGTAAAGGAGGGAGACATGAGGAAAAACAGAAGTGTGAGAAAAGGACAGAAAGAGGAGGAAAAGAGGAGATGAGATCTGGATGGCAAAATGGAAAGTAAAAAGAGGTAGAAGCATATAATAAGAAATAAAAAGTGAAAAATGAAGTTTATTTTTAAAAGTGTGTGTGTCAGCCATAGCAGCATCTGGAAGGTGAGGAAATTCAAAGCAACAATAGCAGAGGTGACAATTATCTGTTAGAGCAAGGCTCTCAGTACCTCCTGGAGGAAAACTAATAAAATGTCCAGATAACTATCTGCATATGTTCACAGCTTGACTGCAGGAACTTTTGCCATCTCTTACAATAATGCAGTCTACCAGCATCTGCTTGAGGTAGGCATCATTTCTTGTCATTTCTCCACTGAACAGCCAATGATATGGGAACACAGTGGATTTTTGCCATTCACATACCACCATACAATATGTTTTGTTACTGCCAAGATCAGAACTCTGATCCAATAACTCCCAGGCTTCCAGCTCCTGTTCGTGCTCTGTAAAAAATCACTTGGAATCATCACAGGACAATAAGAAGATTGCTAGCAGGCAATCTTATCAGCAAAACCATCTAACATAGACAATTTAAGGATTTCTTTGTATGGCACCAGCTACAGTAATCATCTAAGGATAGTGCTGTGTGAAAAATACATAACAAATTAGCAGTATCAAAAGCCTAAAAAGATTGCCAGGCAACCATGGGTTTGCATCATTCAGAGATTGCTTCGTGCAAAGGCACTTTATTCTGACTTGGTTGATTACAGCCTTTCTCCATCACCCATGCACATTAGGAGTTGAAAATGGGGTTACCACCTGCCTACTCCATTAGTAGCAAGACAATTCCCCTTTTCATTCTTTGGTTTGCATACCCTGTGCTGTGCCCAAGAGTGGGAGAAGAGAAAATTCAATACTGAAGCCTAATTTGCTATTTCTTTATGATTAGAGCTGGGAAAACTGTTGCACAGAAAGCAGAGAAGTACTCAATATCCTTGGGATGAGAATATTAGAGAACTAAACCTTTTTAACTAGGCTCTGTGTACATCCTTCTTCCATATCATGAATAGCTATTCTGAAAGAGGACTGACATGAGAAAAACAGGGCATCTTTCCATACCAGAATTTTCAACATTAGTTGAAATAGCTTCCTGTTATTAGTTTCATTGCCACTTTTGTTACCTTTTTTTCTTATGCTTTTGAATTTCGCTCAGTCTCATCGTGGTAAATGCTTTTGAAAATTGGCCTGCAAGTTCTGATAAACTTGAATTCATACAGGTGCAACCATGTTGTTGGTATGGTGAGACTTTCAGCTTGTGCCTCCTGAAGCTTAAGACTACTGGGAAAAGCAACAGTGATCATCATGAACAAGAAGACAAACCACATCCAGGCAGTATCTAGATCTACTCTCTTGGGAGCATAAGGTTCACAAGCAATTCTTCCTAAAACAGCTGGAAAGCAACCACCAAGAACAGAAAAAACATTTTGAATCCCTCAGGTAACTTTGACATCCAGGGCAAACAGTTATTAAATTTAAGACCTTAGTTCTAATCTGATATTTTGATGTCTGAGAAGTAACAATAAAATTTATAATGTCTTGGTTTTCTCTTCTTCCACCTTGCCCAGCAGTAGGTGGAAATTAGCCCACCTCACATTCAGAACTATCTAACTGAAAACTAGGAAAATCTAGCATTGAAAAAACTCTCAAACCTGAGAGGGTGTCTTATTTTTGCATATAAATGCTACAGAACTGAAATTAAAATGATTATATACTGAAGGAAAAAGAAGCATTCAGAATCACATTAGGGATATGACATCATTTGGACAATCTCAAGCCTCAAAACACAGTCCATGAAGACACTTCACCTGTTCAGGCTGCTTCAAAGCTGTTGATCTCACAGGTTTTGTCTCTAAACAGTGAGCTCTGGTCATTTTCAGGGGTGAAGATGAGATGCACTGAGCTGCTGCTGTGGTTTCTTTTTTTATTTAGAAGATTGTTGTGCAGAAATTTCTAAAAAGTGGCAACATAAGGCAGGCCAAAGGGGCTGCACACAGAGGTATTGCACATGTATGCTTCTCTACATGGACCAGGGAGATCATTTCACTAATATGCACTGAGGTAAGATATAGTTAAAAGGTTCAAAAATTGGGCTTCTGTAGTATATTCATATTGTTCTTACATTGTTTTGCTTCAAATACTTGGGTTTAGTATTTTTCAGTACCATATATAGATATAGATATAGATATAGATATAGATATAGATATAGATATAGATATAGATATAGATATATAGATATATAGATATATCTTTCTTCACTAACTGGTTATGATCAGAATACTTTTTCATCTGTTGAACTTGAAAAGAAATACACTTCCTAAGAAGAAGGAACAAGAATCACCATGGTAGTAAATTCACTGGGAGAAATTCAGTATACAATTAGTAAATCAATACTAATGATGTTAAAAATGTAGAAAAACATTGTTCACAGTCACATTTGATCTTCTAGTGGAACAATATTTGCTACATCAAAATAAAAGAAAGCAAAGGGGAAACTTACATAACAAATAACACACAATAATTATTAACTATTGCATTACTGATTACAAGAAAACAAGACAGAACCTTAGAGAATACATTAATTTTCACTTTTAGTTAATGCAGAAAACAAAGGCACTTACATATTTTGTAGAAGAACAGAGTACCCACAAAGCACTGATTCAAAAATATTTGTTCCTCAAAGTATTGTATGGACTCATTGAGGATCCCAGTCCCACATCCACTCAGCTCAGGAGAACATTGCAGTAGTGGCACTGGGAATAGACTGTCCATATGTGGCATCATGCACCCTACAACACAGACAGTGCTCTCAGCCAAGGGACTTTCAAAGTCATCTTGAAGAGCACAGCCTCCAAAGCAAGTCAGACAGTCCTTTGGCTTGGACTATCCTGAAGGACCCCACCATACATTCCTACACACCACATATAAATTTTAATATTTAGGGCATGCCCAAGAGGCCACAGTAAGCATTCTAATTTTTAAAAAAAATTTGAGGTAGCCTGAAGTGCATTTACCCAAGTTAACAATTAACGGGATGACAGTGGTTCAGAGTCCCAGTAATCACTGAAGCTAAACTCACCTTGTACAAACTTTGTGTACAGGTCTTGGACTTGTTTTCTTAGTTTTGAGCTGGTTCACTGACTACAGCGAAAAAGGAACTTTATAGATATCTAGTCTTCAAGTCACTTTTTGATAAGCCTGCTGGGTACTTTTTCAAGATATTACTTTGAAAAAATCACAGAAAATGATAAGTTATCTTCAAAATGTTGAACTTCAGTTGATCCCCAGGAAATTAAGCCATTACTCTATGCCATATGACTGCAAAGAGTAATGTACCTCTACCGTTTTCATTCTGTGCTTTGTTGTTGTATTTGTTATTATTTGGTCTTTCTTTTTCTCCTTAAGCACAGATGCTTTTTAAAGCTTAAAGACTTTAATAGCATTTTTGTATTAGACAAAGCCTGTGAATTGTGATAGGAGTTTTTTTAAGAGCAGCTGAACAAAATGGTTCTAGCAAACAGATTCAAGATTTCCCAGATCATCACATCTAAAATTGGAAAAATGACGTCTCAAAAACAGCAAAAAGAGAAATATTGTTCTTTTTTATCATACAGTTTTAAATTAACAGAAAATGTCAGGCATACTTCATACACACAAATTAAACCACCACATTAATTTTAAAATAAATGCATTAAATATTATAATTATATATGTTCTATTACTCCTATGGTCTTCAATAAATCTGAATCTCCCTTTTATTATTTTGTTCTAGATATTTATGAGCTACATATTGAAGAGAATTACCTGCTTTGTATTATTCTCTGCTTCTCTATGGATTGTTGTGGAAAAATACAACCAAACAACAATCACTGACTTCTGACGCCTCACAAGTGAAGGATTTCAAGGAGCTGCTAAAAACTTGGGAAATGTTATTCACATTTCTTCAGTGTGAAAATACAGTTTATAAGAAGGTTAAAATGCTGGTTTGCATTTACACTACAAGATAAAAACAGAACTGGAAAGAAAGCCAAGCATAGTCCTGTCCCTTAAGTGTAACCCTTCACACCTTCACTGCTCTTGTAAACATCTGATACCCTTAAGCAGCTGGAATTGTATTGGGATATTTACCATAATTATAAGCTACCAGCTGCTTTAGATCAGAGCTTTGACATTTTTATGGGCACTGCCTTCTCACAAGGTCTGTCCAGCTCACTTTTGGTTTCAGAGAAAACCATCCTTTTGCCGCAGTAGCGATTTTACCCATTTTGCACTGGGATGCCATTCTGATCCAGTGCTGATCTGCAATGGGCACTTGAGCTCCACTCAGTTTAAAAAACAGAAATAATGAGTTGATAATAACTGGGCTGAAAGCTGCTGCAATAGATATGGTATTACTCAGAGAAGGCAGGAGGCACAGAAGTCAGGCGAGCAGCTCAGGACAGAGATGTTGAGGGAGTACAGGCTCTACTCCCACATTTGCTCCTAGGAAACTCTGTCACTTGACTTCTCTGCATTTCAATTTCTATGGAAGAGAAAGAGATGAGATGACAAAATAATTTGTAATGTGCTCCAAGGTCTACTGATATAAAGGTCTGCTGTGAGAGATGAGTGTTGCAAATATCCATACCTGAATGAAATGAAAAGGATTAAATCAAATTTCTCTCTGGGGTCACACAGCACCAACCCCTGAACTTTACTGAAGATGTTTGTCATGCTTAAATCTGCCATTTGATAGAATACTGACAGATATCCAATGCAAAATGAAAAAAGGGAAAGGACTTCCCCCATGGTTTTTACAACTGTTTTTTACCATTTCCTTCAGCCTAGCCAAAAATGTCCCTTGCTGAAGCTAGTAAATGAAGCTCTCTGTCCTTTCCTCATGCTTCTCTCTGGAGCTTTCCAGTTTTTCAGATCTGCTAAAAATACTGCCAAGAGGATTCAGCCTTCCCATATCAGTCTCAGTAATGCCACATGCAAAACAAAAAACACCTCCTCATTCTTCCATTCCCATCCACTGTTCATTAACTGCTTTAGACTTCTACAGTGCATTGCATTGTAGTTCCTTATCAGCTCCTCAATGATCTCCACAATGTTTTCACTGCTCCTATTTCTAGCTACAAAGCCTTGAATTCCCTAGAAGAAAACAAATTTTAGAATGATCCTGTCCTGCAGTCACCAAGTACCTCACATTTCTAAAAGTGGCTGATATGCTCTCATTACAAATCATCTAAATTTTATTTGTGGTTAACTTTCAGAATGCTGATAAAATTGTTGGCTAGATGTATGGCTGCTACTAATTCCCGAGGAACTTCATTAGTAAAAGCATCATTTGATGGCTGACAACTGCTCTTTCTGTTATCTTTTCAGGTATTCTAAAACATTCCTCTACAGTACATGAACTAGAAAGAAAAACATCCTTGGGGCATTTGGGGCATGGCTTTAGCTTTGCTTACATGTGAAGGTTCAAACTTCTGTGTGAGATCAAAAGTCCCATTGTGAAAATATTTTCCCATCTAGATTTTAAGGTGGAGATTATTTCAGTTATGTTCAGGGAACTGATGTCTACAGTTTGCTTTTCTCAGAAATGGAAGAAGAAAACGAGGGAAATCTGCTTTAAAGCAGCCCTTGAAAAAATTCTTTGGGCTGCCAAGATGAGAACCTACATTCCAGATGAATGAGGACATCTGATCCTGATG
This sequence comes from Notiomystis cincta, assembly GCA_013398075.1. NCBI lineage: Eukaryota > Metazoa > Chordata > Aves > Passeriformes > Notiomystidae > Notiomystis > Notiomystis cincta. The sequence continues at coordinate 10,479 of VZRX01009496.1, read as the reverse complement.
ATGACTTTTCAGAGCAGATAAGTCTCTATTTGGGTTTTCAACAGTGTTTGAACCCAGCAGGTCCTTCTGGGAACCCTGCTGAAAGCTTCAGAGCTCACTCCTTAAAATTTTAATCCATATTGGATCCAAACTTTTTATGAAGTTAGATAAAATCAAATAAGATCAAAATCATAGAGCAGTAAAGTTTTAATTATTAAAAAATAAAGTTTTCATATTTCCATGTCCAGATGTATTGTTAATTTCTCCTGATAAACCCAGTCCAAATATGCATAGCTTTTCTGAGACATGTTTTTATAGTAAATTTCCCAACAGCTACACGTTGTCTCTCTTCTTAGTGCCTTTCTCTTCACAGAGGACAAAAACAAGATCTTTGCTTTTCTCAGAACTTCTCAGTTCTGAAACTTTCAGAAACACTGTATCTTCAATATACTGTAGGCAGGCATACTGAAAGACAGTTGGTACAATTTCATAAGCCTCACTACTTTAATAAAATCCAAGAATTAAGAATAAAGCAAAAATGGAAAATATTTGAAAATTAAGACACTGTGAGGATTATCTTAAAAAAATTAACCTCATTTCTCTGCTTAGCTTCCTCTCCCCATATTTCAAGCTAATAAAAAGAAGGTTCTTTGGGGCAAGAACATATCTGCTTTGGTGCTTTACCAAGCTCAGTGGGGAGGAAAATCTGACAACCAAGTACTTTTTGTAATAGTTAATTACTTGCATTATCCACTGCTGAAGATTGTATGTCCCAGTGCACAGCCCTCAGCAATATGTATGAAAATCTTGGAGGTCTGAGCCCATAGCTAAAGAATTGAAATTCTCAGGAGATATATTTTCAATTAAAGCTTTTTATGTTAATACTTCAGATACTTCAACAATAATTTGCTGAGGCATGCAGGGTATCTCAGTTACAAAGGAAAGAGAGAGAAATAATTAATGTGCCCATTCTGATCTTCTGGTTTTCCCAAATATATTTTCTTTATATTTTTCTAGAAAATTGAACTAGCAAACAAATCAATGATAAGTCAGCAGCTGCTCTGAAGTTTCCTTATTTACAAGAACAATCATGTAAAGCAAAATAATTCCTCTCTGCACTGGTACACAGGCCAGTACAAACAATTCAGCCAACTGATAGCAAGTTGATAAATAGTTGATAGTCTTTGCTGTGTTTCAGTGCATCTCCCTGAAGGAATAATTAATGCAAATAATTGGTAAATATTTGTAGTGCAGCAATGTCTCTCTAACCCAGATGAGACTCCTAAACCCTTTATGAGAGTCCATGAACACACAAATTGCAAAGATGATCACAGCAAAGAAAGCTTTCAATTTAAATCAGTAAAACAGGCCAACACCAGGAGAAAAGCAGTACCATTTTGCCCCATTTTGCATGTAGCTTACTAAAGCCTACGAAATCCAGAGAAATGTATAAAATCATAGAAATACTTGGGTAGGAAGGGACCTTAAAAATCATCTAGTTCCAACCCTCTTGCCATGGGCAGGGACAGTTTCCAGGTTGCTTAAAGCCCTATCCAGCCTGGCCTTGAACATTTGCAGGGATGGGGCATCCACAATGTCTCTAGGCAACTTTTTCCTGTGTCTTATCACCCTCTGAGAAAGGAATTTCTTTCTAATATTTAATCTAAATGTACTTTTTTTCAGTTTAAAGTCACTACTCCTTATCCTATCACTAAATATCCTTGTGCAAAATTGTTCCCAAGCTTTCCTGTAGGTCCCTTTTGGTTCTGAAAGGCTAAATTAACTACCAGTTGTAAACTACAGAGACAATTATCTGTGTTTTTACTTGTAGATCCTGCTAAAAGAGGAGGAAACTCAACCATGCCGCACCGGAGTGCACTGCCTTGACATGAGCATGTCCTTTCTCAGCAATTTTGGAAATTTACAGTTTCTTTGTGGAGCTATAGAGAGCAGTTTGAGGTTAACCACAGACTTTACCATGATGTGGCTTGAGGTGTTTAGAGGACTTTACAAAGAACACAGGAGTCTCCTTACCTTCCCACACCCACTTCAGACCACAGAGGACACTATTAGGCTGTGCATGCTGAAACCGAGTGTCTTTTCACCCAGCAGAGAAGAAAAAAAGCCTTACTAACTTTTTATATTTCCACAGTATTTCAGTTTTATTTTAAAGCTATGACTGAAATCAGTAATGCCAAGGATATAAATGCCAAGGCTCTTCTTGGTGTATGCTGCCAAACTTCATCTGCAAGAAGATAGGTATGAAATCCTCCAGGGCACACCACTGCACTGAAACTCACAGCCACACTTGAGACTAAAGTCTGAGAAAGCAATTAGGCATTTGAAGTGTTCACTAACCTCAACCAAATCTTAAGAGAGTTGTCAGTAAATAAGCTGAATATGAAGGTAGGCATGGAAAATCACTGGGTGTCTGCCCTTCCTGCACTGTTCAAAAATCCAATGTAACACAATGTCCCTTTCTTTACGAGAAACGTCTGGATGCTTGCTGGGGAGGGCATAGTCTGACTACCAATATTGCATTGCTTATAAAGCAAACAGCATGCTGAAATCTTGGGACTTTGTATTACTTTCTATCTCGTTTATTTCACAGAAAATATATAATGACTTCTGCTTTTGAAGAAGTGCAAAAATACCATATTTTATATTAAGTACTTACTTTTTAGATTACTGATGAAAGTATACTTTGGAGTTTTGCAGACTCATTTACATACTTATAAAATCTTACAAATATTTCAATTAAAAGTTGAATAAATGTTAAAAAATCTGGAATATACAATAGGCTTTTTTCCCACTAGCCTCTAGAAATGAAACAGCCTATACATGGCATGGCCATAGACATCAACTAGATCCATGTGACCTAAGAACAGACTGGCTCCATCTGAAACTGAGGCCAAGGGAGAGAACTCCCAATGTGAACTCCCAATTCCTACGTCCACAATGCAGCAATGGGAATCCACAGCTCTCAGTACAGCACAGCAAGTAGTTTCTGACTACGTGTGGGAGATGCAAATTGCTGAAGAGACTTCCTCAGCTACTTTCCCCTTCCCTTTTTCATACCAAGTTTGTATCTGTTCAGAACTAAAAGGACTAAATATTCATATAATAAGCATTCAAACGTGACAGAGAGAAAATCATTCATAGCAACAGAGGCACACAGTTGGGAGGAGAATATACCTTGTTCCTTTAGTCAAACCTTTCATACCTATCAATGGAGGGCTCCTATGTCCAATATTAGGGGAATCAGTTACTGTCAAACCTTGACACTTACCTTGAAACACAAACTATTCTTGCATGACTCAACTGCCTTCTCCTTTTCTGTGTTTGAATGATTCAGGTTTTCCACTGGTTCACATAAGACATGATTTTAACTCTAGTCCCCATTTATTTTCCTTGGATTGAGAGTGCAGACACACTGATGAGCCATTTGCTGTACCAATACTAGTGCCATGTGTGCATCAAAGAGGGTGTCCATGGAGGTTTTCCAGTGCTTTTAGGGTTCAGATCTCCTATTATTCCAACTCTGGACCTTAACTAGGCAGTATTTGTCAGCTATTTTGTGGCACAAACAAATGAGACCTGTGATGAAACCAAAGCAAGATTTAAATTCAGCCCTCCAGAGACATGTGGTTACCCCAGTAACACTTCACCCACCATTCCTTGTTATGGGCCCCTTTCAAATTTCTGTATTTTAACCTGATTCATGTTTCTTTCCTATATGTATCTGTCTTCTATTACAGTGGTCTATGGGATGCAGTCTGAGTTCCAAGCAAGTACCCCTCCGCTTGGAAAGGGAGTCAAATTATTATCACTGTGAGAGACTGAACTGTTAAGGGGTAATGACTCAAAGCACTCCCTTATCTGGGAGAGCCAGGCTGCTTTGTTGAAACGAGTGTGGTAAGCTGCTGATCTGATAAAGCAGAGGGTGGATGAAGGGCTGTGAGTAAGATAGGAGACAGATCCTGTGGTGCTTCTTCTCATGCTGATTTGCCCTCTCTTACACAAACCACTGGATTGTAGGGCTCCTCCTCCTCTCCCTGGGGGGAATACCAGGACACCGGGATGTGGCCTGAGGTGGTTCATCTCTGCTGAGGGACCACAATGGGCCATAATGAGCTTGTGTGATGGGCAGCTGTGTTGCATTAGAGGTTGTCAAGGACAAGGACATGATCCACAACATTATATCATCCAGTGTGAAGTCCCTGCTCCCGTGAGGTACGTGGGTGTTCCCACCTGAACCTGAGTGAATGTAAACTCAATGGATGTTGTGTTCCTTGGATTTTCCCAGGGATTTTTTCCCCAACTCTTTTCTGGTCTTCCCCCACCACCTGGCAGATCTGGTCTGTGACCACCACTTTGGCCAAGAATGCACAGCAACCAAGTCTCATCTTGGTAATTACCACGCATGTGGCTGTGGATTGTTGTCTACACACACACAAGACATGATAAGTCATCCCTCCTGAGCGGTTGTATCAAAAGTCTTTTTACAGTTGTGTGTAATTAAAAAAGTTACCTGCTGCTCTAAGAAGAATATATTTTTGAATTTTTATCATTTTGTCTTTCCCTAATCACAACTTCGCAAAACATTATCAGCTACAAAGCACCATCCTTGCTCTAACAGACCTCTGAATTCTTGGATGTTTCAATCAATTGCTTCTGTCTCATCCAACTAATCTCCACTATTAGTTCTTCTTAGAAATTAAATGAATAGTATATTTCCTTGCAATTGTAACGGGAAGGTGATACATATGATACGCAATTTAGCTTTCACAAAGATTTGAGCTCATGACAAAAAGCTTTGGGACTCTTTTGAGTGGCTTGCTCCTCCAGGATAAAGAATAACAACCACAAGTAAAAGCCATGACTTTAAAGGTGTAAAAATGAGGTTGAACTCACAAAAATACAAGAAGAAAGTTCGATTAAAATAGATACATTTGCCTCAAAATCCCTATGTGTCATTCACAGTTATGTATTTCACAGAAACGTTTTTGCAATTTAGCAAACCCAGCGGGAGTTTCTTTCACACACTACGAGAAGTGCCCATTGGCAGCTTGGTGGCTGACCAACACCTCGGGTTCATGAATAGGTGACAGCTAAAACAATTGCAACATTGCAAACACTATCGCCTTATTCTTCAAGTAATGGTCCTTTGCTGATCTGCCCAATTTCTTCCTCCTCCCTCCAAGGCTGAAATTATTTGGACGCAAGAAAATTTTTGCTCCGGGTGAATTTAGGCACCAGTCTGTCCTGAAGCACAGGAAGAGGGATTCATGCAGTTCTTTCTGCTGCTAAAAAAAACCAGACCATCTCTTTCTTTTCTGCTGTTACTTCTTAAATGTTTTTCAATGCTCTTCAGTATAAAACCCCAGGAGAAGTGATAAAATTCCAGTGACTGATTCTTTTTATATGTGCTAGAAACTTTTGCCTCTGGCCAGAAAGCTGTTTACAGGAGAAACATTTTATTAACATTTGCAAAAACAGTCCAAAAAGAAATAAAACCTCTTACGTAAACCTGTGCTGGAGAGTCTTCTAGAAACAACTTTTCGCATCAAGTCCAAGAAGGAGCTTGGTAGGTTGCTTGTCTTTCATGACGGCTGTTGTTGCATCTGGCTGGCTCAGGTCATCAAAGTGTTGCTCCCTCTTGGAAGATGGATGGTGGTCAGCAATATTCAGTGTTTAAGACCCAGCAAATGTAAACATGCTTGCAATCAATGTTAATTACACTGGTGATTACATCAAACATGCAAATTATTCCAAGAAATCAGGTGTGCTTCCAACACCATAACTACATCTGTTCCAGCAACTTAAAAGTTCATGGGACTTTTCCTTGGCCCTGAAGCAGCCTACAGCCACTTTACCATTCCCTTGGCCTCCATGATGATGGGGTATCAGACAGATAGGCAGCCTGATGAAAATCACCCCCAGCCTACACTAAATCTAGACCTGGCTAAGACCAGTGCAAGTCAGCCCTGGCCAAAATGGAAATGACTGTGCCCAGCAGGATGGCTGATTACAGGTGCTGGAGCCTGTGGCCTGACCAATTTAATATTATCAGTGTAGACAGCAAGCCTCAGGAACCAGAATCACACCAAGAATTTTCTTTTTAGTTCCCCAGTGCAGTGTTGGTGGATCATGACCTGGTAGCATTCTCCATCAGTCAGATATCTATGGAAATGTGTTATAGCTGACACAGCTGCTTCTGTATTTCTGCTTGTTTTCTAGAACAAACCCTACTATTTTAAGATAGTTGTGTACTCACAATCTCATCCAGTCCAGTCTAGTCCAATGCCATCCAGTTCAAGTCAACCCTTTCTGAGCAGGTGTAGAAGAGCAAAGTCTGAATTCCCTGCCCTCCCTCCCTGAGGCGTATATTCTGAACTCTAGAGATGGGTGTAGAAATGAATCCATGATGGAATAACTTAGAGCTTCCTACCACATAAAAAAATTGCATCAGTTTAAATTACCTAAATTACAAGAGTTTATACTTCTTTGAGGACTCCTGAAATCAGTAGCCTAAAGTGAGAAGGACTTTGGAAATGGAGCCCAACAGAGCCGGTCAAAAGAGTCTAAACATGAGTATTAAAACATGAGTCTTAAAATCAGTCAGGATTTCACTTTTCATTATTTGAAAAGCAGAGAAGGTGGATAAAGCAAGAAGGAGAGTGTAAGATAAGTTGAGCATTGTTACATAAGATTTCCCATCTGATCAATGGGAAGAGACAGATACCCTCAGATTTACACCACTTTGTATAGCAAGGCTTCTGTACCCAATATATTTATTTTCTTTTTTATTTTCAGAGAGGTATGGTGCAGTTAACACTATTTTGTAAAAGACAGGAGACACAACAAGCAATTCTGTATTGATGATGTTTATTCAGGGAGGGAATGCATAAAAAGAGATTACTCCCCATAAGAAGCTGTTTGCTTGCGCTGCACTGAACAAGTCAAATCCTAATGAGCTATCCTAAAAAAAAACATTGTTCCAGGGTAGAGGGAAGACTAGGAAGCAGTGACTGCCCTGGGACCATGTGGAAAGTGCTGCCACGCTGTGCTGTTTGATGTATTCACAACAGTGTTCCCTGCAAGATGACATCAGCCCTCTTGCAATTATTAACCTTTTCAGTCAGGGTCAGTGAGGCTGCAGGGCAGGTTTGCCATCCACCTGAGCTGATGGTGCTCCTTGCCTGGTTCTTGCTGCACCCTCCACTCCCACCCAAGCTGCGCTCAGAGCTGTTGCCACCATCCCTCACCTTCACAGCTTGCAGCAGAGGACCCAGATGCAGGAGGTGAGGGAGATGTGACAAAGGCACAGCAGGCTCATTTTACCTGGATCAGCTTCACACAGCAGCACACATAAGCATGCAAGATAAGCAGTGAAGACCACAGCATTGAAATCATGTTGGCAACACTAAAACAAATAGACTGCCTATGTCCACACTGATGGCACCATTTAAAGGCAATACCAATGCTTGCACGTTTGAAAGAAATGTGAAATTGCCCTAGTTTCAAGTGAATTCTTTTAGGACAGGTGATTCTACTTCTCAGCAGGCAGGGGCTGCTTGATTTGTTACTCATTTAGGTGACATTTATGTTCCAATAATGCTCAGAAAGCCTGACCAGAACTAAGACTGAAATTGTGCAAGCAAAGGCTGGGAGAGTGCCAGCTTAGTTAATGGTTACTCCTGCCCTTCAAAACTTTTATTAATCCTTTTTTTTTTTTTTACTGGAAGGCATCAATTCTATTCTTAGCAACATCCCTATTCTATGCAAGGTTCATCACCATGCCACCTAGAATTAATATTTACCTTATTCTTAGCCTCAGTTAAGATGAGCAAGTGTCTTCTGACCAAGTGACCCAAGAGGACACCAAACATGAAACATTCACTATTGTTTCTCAACTTTTCCCTGAAACATAGGACATAAAGCCAAAGGAGGCTCTGTGAAATCCACAAGCTAGGAAAGGGAGGTGAATGCCCCCATGCTGTTCCCTGTCCACCACAGAAAACCAGCACTTCTGTCATCCTGATGCTCAGGATGGCACAGAGGAGGGCAGAGGCAGACAGCTGGAGATTTCTGAGTAAGTCAGAGCTATGCTAACTTTCCTACCAAATAATTCACATTTTCTAAAGGTTTCAAGCCAGTTGATGGCTCTACATTGGAGTCATTGTTGGAGGCTGAAATGATTAATGGCTTAATCAACAAAAGCCTTTTGTCCACTGTAGCAAACTGCAAAGAAACAGCTGCTTACCTACTCAAGCCCACCCCTTCCTGAACATGTCTCCTAATTCGGATTGCAAAAGAACCTTCAAATAAGATAAGGTGGTACTATTGTCCAAGTCAAAGGAGAGGAATGTATCCACAAGTGTAAGAGGTTGAACTGCTAGCATTTGACCACCTGCAGTACCCAACCAGGTGCTGTAAGAGACTGGTGCTAATGGACCAGTACTGGAGTTTTGTGGACTCTTTCCCTCCACCACTACCTGGATATAGTCTGCAGACACTGAGACCAGAAGAGCTGCAACAGGGTGTCATCACAATCTACAGTGGTGATGCCTTTTTTCTTAATATGTTTCTTTGTCATCCTTTCTCTCCCCCACACCCTTGCCTCTTCCTCTCTCTCCTCCTCATTTACTGTTAAATAATATCTGTACTATTGACTTGGACATATGATATCATTTGCACCTTAATTCAGACAGAGGTATCTCTCTAATAATTTTAAGAATTGGATCATAATGGTCACTCCTGTGAGTTACAAGATATTTTTGCAGGAGGACACCCAAAAGGCTGCGTAGCACCCCAGTCAGCCATGCACTCCAAAATGTACATGGCCTTTTGCTTGTAAGAAGAGGGGAAATGCTCATATAAGAAAAATACCTTCCAAATTTTGAGAAGAGGTGGCTTGGAAGAAGGAGCAAGTGGATCACAGGAGTAACATGTAATGCAGATGTCACCATGGGAACCTTCTGTAGACCTTCTAGACAGGACAATGACGCCAGTGAATTATTCTTTGAGGAATCAAAGGATGCTTCCAAGTCAACTGCCCTTGTCCTAATGGGGGACTTCAACTTGGCAAAAATTAACTGGAAGCATCACACAGCTGGTACAGCCTAGGCCAGAAGATTCCTAAAATAGCCGGATGATAAGTTCATGGAACAGATCCTAAGGGACCCAGCTCAGAAAGATGCCCTTCTTTATCTGCTTGTCAACAGAGTGTATCTCATGAGTGAAGTGGAGATTGATTTTGGCCACAGTGACCATGAAGTGATCGAATTTAAAATCCCTGTTGACAGGAGGAAAAGTGCCAGAGAAACCTCAGGAGAGAGGAATTCAGGCTGCTCATGGAATTAGTAAGTAAGGTCCCCTGGGAAAATGTTTTTTGCAAGTGCTAGGGTCCCTCAGTGCTGGTCACTTCTTAAACATCACCTCCTAAGGACACAGGAGCAGGCAATTCCCAAATATCAGAAGCAAAACAGACAAGGCAGTAGGCTGGCTTGGCTGAAGACAATTCTTCCCTTGGAAATAAAGCAAAAAGGGAAGGTGTATGCCCAGAGGAAGCAAGGTCAGGTTTCATGTGAAGAATGCAGAGATACTGCTTGCCACCGTACATTTCTTACAGCCAAAGTTCAACAGGAGTGGAAGCTGGCAGAAACATGGGCGACAAGAATTTTTTCAAATACATTAATGGCAGTAGGCAGTGTAAAAATAACACTATCCCAGTACAGGATGAAGATGGTTACCTCACAAACAGGGACAGAGACAATGTCAGAGGTGTTTAATACACTCTTTACCTCCATCTTCAATACAGATGACAGACCAAGGGGATCTCAGTGCCCTGAGCTGGAGGATCATGACTGTGAGAATGTTCAACTTTCAGTGGAACCTGAGAATGTGCAGGATCTGCTGCTCCAGCTGTATCCCTACAAATCTATATGGCCTGATGGGACTCATCCAAGAGTCCTCAAAGAGCAGGCTGATGTTATCACAAAACCTCTCTCAATGATTTTTGCTTGGCCTTAGGAATCTGGATAGGTCCCAGCTGACTGGAAGCTGGCAAACATCCTGATTTTCAAGAAGGAGTACCCCAGAAACTATAGGCCTGTCAGTCTCACTTCAGTGCCTGGTAAAGTTATGGAGAAGATTCTGGGAGGTATCTGAAAACACCTGAAAGACAACACAAGTCATCGGTCACAGCCAGCACGGCTTTCATGGGAGGAAAGTCCTGCTTATCAAACCTGATTTCCTTGTATGACAAGACAACCCATTTATTTAATCAAGGAAGCCAGGTGATGTAATCTTTTTGGATTTCTTTAAAGCTTTCGATATTGTTTCTCACAGTATCCTTCTGGACAAAATGTCCAGCATTCAGCTGGATAAACACATCCTGGGATGAGTGAGCAACTGGTTCACAGGTCAGGCACAAAGAGTGACAGTGAATTTGGTGACATCAGACTGGCAACCAGTCACTAATGGGGCTCTGCAGGG
>VZRX01009494.1:0-18306 GCA_013398075.1 Notiomystis cincta | reverse complement strand
ATCCCATCCCATGGATCCCATCCCATCCCTTAGATCCCATCCCATCCCTTAGATCCCATCCCATGGATCCCATCCCATCCCTTAGATCCCATCCCATGGATCCCATCCCATGGATCCCATCCCATCCCTTAGATCCCATCCCATCCCATGGATCCCATCCCATGGATCCCATCCCATCCCACGGATCCCCTGGACCCCACTCCCGCTCTCACCATGATCCAGGGGTGGTTCATGAACTCCGTTATCGTCATGCGCTGGGTGGGGTCTGTCTTCAGCAGGTTGCGGATCAGCTGCTTCACTGCAGGGTTTGGGCAGGGTCAGGGGCCAGCAGCTCCCAGGGGCTCCCCGGGGCTCCAGCCCCAAACCCCACAGCCCCTCCTGTGCAGCACACACCTGACCCCACACACACCCTTCGGCAAAAGGCAGAGGGGAAGGTGCTGCACCCCTGAGAGGTGACCCCTGACACCTCTGGGCTCCCCCCAGCCCTCCCAGGAGCCCTGGCCAGGGACAGCAGCACAGGGACCACAGTTACCTTCCTCTGACACTTCGGACCACTCGGGATTGGGGAACTCGTACTGGCCCATTCGGATCCGCTTCTTCATGCCAGGAGAGATGGCCAGCCCGTGGTTGGAGTAGAAGGGGGGGTACCCACACAGCCTGCGCCAGGAGAGGGAACAGAGTCCATGTGCCACCCCAAAAACCTCCCTGGGAGCCCCTGTGGGGCACAAGGCAGTGCCAGGAACAGGAGCTGAGCCCGGCCGGAGGGAGAGGACCCCTCAGACTTACAGAATGTACATGATGACACCGAGGGACCACATGTCACAGGACTTGTCGTACTTCTCTGGGCCCAGCACCTCAGGGGCTGGTGGAGACAGACAGAAAATCCTAAATCCAAGTGTCAGCACCGAGTGAGAGGGCTCTGACACCCCATGGAGACACCAAGAGCCACCTGCAGCTCTGCGCACTCTGGGAAGCGTTGCCCCCAGCTCCTGCTGCAGCTCAGGCTCCTGGCTGGATGCAGAGGTGATGGGCTGCACCCTTCCCACCCCCAGCTCTGCCCCCCAGCCCTGCAGACCCCCAGCCCAGACCCCAGGCACTCACCCACGTAGTAGGGCGTGTAGCACGGCGTGGCCAGCGAGTTGTGCGTGGTGGTTTCCTTCGCGAAGCCGAAGTCGGTGAGCTTCAGCACAGCGTTGGGCCTTTTGGAGGTGTACAGGAGGTTTTCCGGCTGGGAACACGCAGGGAAGGGGCAGTGAGCAGCAGGGCTGGGGCAGCCTGGCCCTGGCACTGCCCAGGGGGGCTCAGCTCTGCCAGGGGAGGGTGCAGGGTGGTACCTTCACGTCCCGGTGCGCGATGTTGATCGAGTGCAGGTACTGGATGGCTTCCCCGATGCTCTTCATGATCTCTGAAGCCTCTGAAGCAGCAAAGAAACCATCATGTCCCCAGGTGCCACAGCTACACAGTTTTGAACACTTCCAGGGACAGTGAACAAGTCTTCACCAGCGAGTTTAAAAGGGCACTGCTCCCTGGGTAACTCTACAACCCAGGAGTTAAAGAACCTGGCTGAAGTCAAAGGGGTTCTCCCTACTTGAAGACCCCTTTTTCATGGAGTCTCAGCCCCTTCCCATCCCTGGGTAAGGAGCCTGCAGCTCCTAGAAGCCCCCAGGGGAAGGGCTGGGGCAGAGTCTGCCCCTGACCCTAATACCAAAGAGGGGCTTGCACCATTTAGGACACCCAATCTGCAAGGAATCCAGCTGGGAAAGGCTTCCCCTTAGGATGGGAAGTCAAGGGGGCAACAGGCTCAGAGGTTGTGTGGTTGCTTTTCCTGGCCAAAGGGAAGGCTAGGGAATGAGATTAATGAGATCTACAGGAACCACAGCCCATGGATTTAATTTTTTTTTTAATTTGTGGGTGTTTCTGACAGGAGTGGGATGGACAGGGTGTAGAAACAGCCCCTAACCCTGCTCTCAAGTAAACATGAAAAGCAGGGACCCTCATTCCCTGAGTGTAAAACTCTGCTGGGGACTCAAAGCAGTCACTGAGGGGATGGGCTGGACTGAGACCCCAGCAGGGAGGGCTCCATACCCCGTTCTGTGAAGGCCTGGTCTCCCCTGTCCTGGATCCGGCTGAAGAGCTCCCCGCCATCCAAGCTGGAAGAGAAGCAGGTGGTGTCACATGCTGTGGGTCCATCTCACACTGGCATGAGCCACACCAAACCCTCTGCTGCTCAGCCAGGAGCTGCACGAGTTCAGCAGGGAACAATCCCCTTCTCCCTCCAGCTCCTTGGGCTGGTGTTTCTGGGGCGTTTCAGAGCCCAAAACGAGCAGGGCAGAGGCTCTGTGCTGGCAGAGGTGTGGGCGGACGTGGTCACCCCACCAGCCCACAGAAACACATTTACAGTAAAGCAGCAAATGTGGCTTGAAGCTGGTGAGAGCACTCCCAGCACACGTGGCCTCCTTCTGCTCACAACTCCCTCACCAGCACCAAAACTCAGCTCAGAAGTGCTGAGCAAAGCTCAGGGCACGGGTGAGGCATCAGCAGTGTCACAACGGGCTCCCCAAGCTGGGGCAGGCAGAGGCTGGAGCCCACTGCAGCAGAGCGAGGTCCCATGTCAGGTGCTGGAGAACCACTGGGGGGGTTCCCTCCACAGGTACCCTCAGGGAAAATGCAGCTCCCAGAGAGATCAGGACTGAGATATGGGAGAGGAGGGATAATGGCACTTCCTGCCCCTGCCTTATCTGAGGAAAGCAGGAACAGTTTGGCTTTCCCAGCACCGATAGCATCTCCTTGACATTCACTCCACATCTGCAATAGCAATAGCCTGCAGCCCTTGGGGCCCTCTGCTGCACAGAGCCCGTGAGGATGGATCCAGAGCTGTGAGGATGGATCCAGAGCTGTGAGGATGGATCCAGAGCTGTGAGGATGGATCCAGAGCCCGTGAGGATGGATCCAGAGCCCGTGAGGATGGATCCAGAGCCCGTGAGGATGGATCCAGAGCCCACTCCTGCTGGAAGTCAAACCTTGCCTTGCGACAGACATTACCACCAGGGCATCCCTTGGTCCTGGGGACTCTCCTCCTACTCCTCATCCACTCTTTTTGTCCCCACCACACTCCCCTTTCCCATGCCTGGCTGCCCAGAGTCCCAGGGGGGTTCTCAGGCGCCTGTTCCCCCACAGGAGCTGCTCTGGAGGCTGCTGTGCCCCAGCACTGCCCGCCCAGACAACCTACCAGCTCGCCAGAGGAGAGGTTTTGGCAAGGAAGCTGCATCAAATCACAGCTGCGGTTGGGATGTGGTTTCAATGCTCGTCCCCAGGTTAATACCAAGCACCTTCCCAAACCTGAGCTGCAGCTGCAGGAGGTGCCAGGGCAGAGCTCCCCAAACCCGAGCTGCAGCTGCAGGAGGTGCCAGGGCAGAGCTTCCCAAACCCGAGCTGCAGCTGCAGGAGGTGCCAGGGCAGAGCTTCCCAAACCCGAGCTGCAGCTGCAGGAGGTGCCAGGGCAGAGCTTCCCAAACCTGAGCTGCAGCTGCAGGAGGTGCCAGGGCAGAGCTTCCCAAACCCGAGCTGCAGCTGCAGGAGGTGCCAGACCAGAGCTTCCCAAACCCGAGCTGCAGCTGCAGGAGGTGCCAGGGCAGCACCAGAGCTGCCAGCTCGGCTCGGCCGATGCCCCACGCACCCACCGGGCTGCCAGGCACCCGCTGCCTGCCCCGGCTCTCCATGGCTGAACAGGTCTGGTTCTGACCCTCCTGTGAGAGCCACGGGCCCCGAGCCTCGCAGAGCCGGGCTCTGATTTCAGAATGCCCAGAGCCAGCGCAGCCCCTGCCATCCCCGTCCCTCCCTGCCCGGGCTCCCCTGTCCCTGCGGCTCACGGGCTGCACCCCCGGCGTGGGAGATGCCCACCCCCGTTGTGGCTCCCCGCAGGGCCGGGGGCTCCGGGGGCACTCACCACTCCATGACGATGAGCAGACACTTCCTGCCCTGGTAGAGGTTCTCGTAGACGTCCATGATGCGGACGATGTGCGCGCACTGCGACGCCCGCCAGTGCAGCTCCACCTCCCTGCGGGCCTTGGGGCAGTCCTGCAGCATCTGCGGGAGGAGAGAGACCCCCTCAGCCCCGGGCCACCCCCGGGAGCCGGGTCACGTCCCCCGGCTGGCACCGTGGCCACCGGAGAGGCGGCGGGGGCGAGGGCCGGGCGCTGCCTGCGGGCGCAGAGCGCTCTGACAATGCCTCCATCCCCATCTAGTGGGAACAGCGAGAAGCCGTTTGCCCTCAGCGTTTTGCCCTTCCTCCCAAGGCTGCTAAAAGCTTCTTGTGGCTGCCTGTCACCCCCCAGTGCCCCACCAGCAGGATCTACTGCATTTGCGAGCCAACTTCTGCACCCTGATGCACCCCTGGGTGCCACCAAGCATCCTCACTCTCCCCTTTGCTGTCCCCCATCATTTCCCATCCATCAGCCTGCTGCTCCATGGGCCACAAAAGCACCTTCACCACAAATTCAGAGCCCACCAGGACCCGTGCCTGGGGAGGGGACAAAGCAAACATCCAGATGTTCTCTAAATAGCAGCTCTTTAATGAGCCCCCTGCCCTGCCCAAAGACAACTCAGAGTTCCCAGGTGCAGGAAGAATTTGCTTGTCTGCCATAGACTATTAATTATGATGTTTGTCAGGATAAACAACCAGCCTTAATTATTGTGCTCCTAAATATAGAACAACAAACGAGTCTATCTTGAGCGCAGCTCATTTTCCTTCCTGTCTCAGGCAGCCTTTGGAGCCAAACATGCTCTGGAGCAGGTCTGCTCCTCGGGGCAGCAGCGAGCAGGGGGATGTGGGAACACACCCCCACCCTGCAGGAAACAGCAGGTTTGGTCATTTTACCAAGATTTACACAGAAAAGTCTTTCTGACCCCCCTGAAAAGCCTTTCCGAGCTCTCCCGGCTCTCCAGGAGCGGAGGAGCTCCAGCCCTGGGATGCTTTGCAGGACCCAGAGGGGTGCCCAGGGCAGTGGGGATTCCACAGAGCAAGGATTAACTCCTAAAATGCCCACAGTGCCCGTTTGCAGCTGAACCCCTCGCTGAGGGTGCTGCCCTGGCCGAGTGACAGTGATTTGCATTCCTGCCTGGATCAGGCTCGTCCTTCGCCGCGGGAAGGGCACACACAGGATGTGCCCTTCAGCACCCGCCTGAAACACCATCCCCGGGGTCTGTCACACCTCTCCCACCTCCTCAGCTCCCCTGCTTCCCCAGGCAGAGGAAACCTGTGGGAACCTGTGCTGGATGTGGGGCGCGGAGGCTGCTGGCACCAAACCATCGGAAGCTCAGCAAGGGCCAAAGTGGCCAAGCCAACCTTTGCACAACTCCTTGACATCGAGAGCCTCAGGGCAAAAGGAAGACAGGGCAGGAGTTTGGACAGCCCCTCCTCGCTCCTCTATTGCTTAATTACCCTAAAAACTGGATCCTGTGGTAACCAAAACCGTAAGTAAGAGTAACACCAGCCTCCCCAGGAGCCATGCAAAGAGAACTGCAGAAAAGCCTGGCTATTTGCAGCCCCACTCTGAAGAGCCTGGCGTGGGGAGCCAGGAAGATGAAGAGAAAAGCAAAACAAAACAATTTGTAATTATGCACCGGGAAAATGGACCAGCAGGAAGCAGCTAGTTAACATCATTCTGCACAAGACAAACAGCACAGGTACAGCAAAATACATCCCATTTTTAGAGGTCACTCCGAGCGCTTTTATAGGAGGTTAATTGGATTTCTAATGAAGTAGGAGGCAGCAGCCTCCATTACCTGCAGCAGCACAGCCCTGACATTTGTTTTTGTAGCCAGACAACCTCCGGGAGCAAACAGCTGCCCCGTGCTCTCGGAACAGCCAGCTGTGATCCAGCTGCTCCCTCTGCTCCCCTGCTGGCTTTGCATGGAGAGGTGATGGAGAGGCTTGGAGAGGAGCAGATTAAGCCTCGTTAAGGGAATGATTTGGTTTAATTTAGGCAATGTTGCCGGTGGCAGCGCGGTGAGGGGCAGCTGGAGGCCAGGTGCAAGGGGCTGCGGGGGGAAGGCCTTTGCTGCTGCAGGAGGGGCGTGGGGATGGCCAAGCCTTGGCAGAGACACCCCACAGGCCCAGCACCACCTGCTGCACCCCAAAACCTCCTGCCCTCAGCACAGGCACTGGCCCCCTGTGCCAGGAATGGGCCGACCATGACACAGTGGTGGGGCAAGAGCAGCGCTGACACCGGTTTGTCCTCTTCAGGCGGGAGCCAGCAGCTTCCCTCCCCTTCCTCAGCCCCAGCCAGCACTGAAACCTCTGGTGGGGGATGTCCTGCCACAGCTCCACTCCCAGGAACTCCACATCCACCATATTTGGGGGTGTGGCAACACTGCCCATGGCCCTGATTTAGCTCCAGTGCCCAGGGCAGCCTGTGACCGCAGCAAGATTTATATTTCTTGGTTCCCACTGCGGAGGCTGGGATGGGAAAATCACCTCGTGTTTCCCCTGAGGTTCAGTGAGGGTGAACTGCCCCCAACCCACCCCAGCTGATTTTGCAACCCAGTAATCTGGAACACAACCAGGGTTAACCCTTCGATGGCAGCAGCTGGGACAAGCTGCTCTCAGTTCAGCTTCTCCAGCTCTTATCTCCCGTTCCCCTTCCAAAGGAGGGCTCCTTGGAGACGAAACTCCATTATTTCAGATGGAAAACGCTGCACTACCTGGCTGCTCCTGCTGGAGAGGAGGGACCCGGCAGCTGAGCCGGGCAGTAACCGGATCCTGAGTTACACAAGTGTCCCCAGGCAGGGCGCAAGGGCAGCGCTGCAGAGGAAGCTCTGCCACCACCTCGGAGCAAATCCGGGCAGGATTCACACACAGAGAGCTGCATCCCTTTCCCATTAGGGCTGTTGGGTGCTTTAGAGGTTAAGATTTGCACCACTGCACATCCCCAGACATCAGCTCATCGTCCCAGAGCATCCTCGTGTCCCTCCAATGTCGCACGGGGCAGGGGAGAGCCAGGAGAGCTGGGACAGCCCAGAGCTCTGCCCATCCCACCTCTGCTTCCCCCTAGGGCACCTCCCTGCAGGAAAGCAGGGAGAGCAGGGAAAGAGCCACTCCACCCTCCTAGCAAAGGAGGAAATTCAGCTTTCAGCCGTGTTCCAGCTCCCCTCCCGGCAGCCTGACACCTCCGAGATTTGGGCAGACATCGCCTGCTGCCATCCTGTGCCTTGGCTCAGCCCAGCTCCCCCGGGAGCCTTTCCATGCTGTGAGAGAGATCAGTTCTGTGTTCAGCTGAACCCCCTCACCAGCTTCATTAGAGCCCCAAAGCTGAGGGCTCCCACTCCAGCCCCATCAGTGGATGGCCCAGCCCAGCCCAGCCCCACGTGCTCGGGACCCCCAGAGCAGCAA
Source organism: Notiomystis cincta (assembly GCA_013398075.1). Lineage (NCBI taxonomy): Eukaryota > Metazoa > Chordata > Aves > Passeriformes > Notiomystidae > Notiomystis > Notiomystis cincta. The sequence continues at coordinate 10,916 of VZRX01009494.1, read as the reverse complement.
AGGCTCCTCCCGAGCTCCTGCAGCACCTCTGGGCTTGTCCCCACCTTGGAAAGACAAACCCTGGAAGGTGCTCCTGAAAACAAAACAGCTCGTCAGGGCTTCTGCAGGAGGACAGCACCCTCTGAGCAAAGCCAACCCCAAATCCAGGCTCCAGCCTGGTCCTGCCTGCATCAAAAACGAGCTTCAGCTCCAAGGAAGAGCTGGGCATCACATGGAGCTGAATTTCCCCCTGATCACCTCGGGACAAGCACAGCACAGGTGGGTGGGCACGAGGAAGGAAGGAAGGAAGGAAAGCTCAGGAGCAAAGCAGGGGGCTGGAGCTGCCCACGCTCACGTTCCCTCTGAGCGTGTCCTCAGGCACCACTGATTCAGTCTCGCCGCCCCCTCCTGGGATGATGTTCCATGAGTCACGACAGGTTGGAAAAGGAAGCTCCCTCCTCCCCTGGCAGGGCAGGAGGTCCCTGAGGACACTGTCCCACTGTCCCTCCTCGCTGTGGCTGCCACCACAGCCCCAAATGCTGCTGCCCCTCGGTGAGCACTCAGATGGGTGAGATATCCCTGTCCAAGAGCTTGGCCAGGAAAAACTCACCTCCCACAGGCAATTTCCATGGAAAGTGAGGATCAGGCTCACGCTGGGTGTTGAGCTGTCCATTTTCCAGGACTGCCCCTCTCTGCCCCACACTCACCCTGGGCTCTCCAGCTGCTCTTGCAGCCAGGGTGGTTTTATTTCCATGTGTATTTTGATCACACCCGATTTTCCTCAGTCCTCAGCAGAACAGCAGAGCCATGCAGCACCCACCCCTCCAACAAGGCCTGCAGGAGTGAACCCAGGCCCCACACCCTGCCAGGAGCTCCCCTCAGGACCTGTCTCCACCACAGGGTTAAAATAAACTCCTCTTGAGCTGCAGTAAGAATAAACCTACAGCGAAGAGAGGCAGGCTGTCATCCCCCAAATTATCAGCAGGGAAGCAAAGCAGAGCTTCCCCCTGCCTGGATCACACACAGGCTTTGCATTCCCCTGACCCGGCCAGCACAGGGCAAGGAGCATTTTTTCCTAATAAAGCAAAAGGGTTTCTCTTCAAAGGATTTTCCTCTTCTAATCTTCCCCTGCAAACTCGCTGCCAACTGGCGTCAGCTGCTTTACACATTTGTAGGGCCGGTGCTGGAAGCTCTGCACAGGCTCTCCCTGGACTGAACTGAGCCTGTCACACCAGAATATTTGGGGAGCCCACAGGTAATGAGCCCAAAGCTGCCCCAGTCCCTGCCAGACACGGCTGGGAGGGAGAGGCAGCAGAAGGACATGGAAGCAGCAAAGCTCGCTTCCACTTTTGGCGTTTATTGACTACAAAAGAGAAATAAAATCACGAGTCCCAGAGCCCCAAAGAGGAATTGTGTTACCAAAGAGAGGGAAATTCATGGTTGAACCACAAGGCAGTAACAATTAAAGGTGCAGCTCAGGAAACCTCCCCCACATCATCGTGGCTCTTATATAAACCTTTACATTAACCCCATCCCCGCTGCTTACACCCACCACAACCTGCCCGGCTGCCCTGGCGATGGGACTTTCCCAAGCTGGGGTTCATTTCGGCTCTGCCCACGCCCAAAGAGCCACAGAAAGAGTTTGAAGCCCCAACAGAAGAACCTCCTCACGTTTGTTTTGCCCGGGGAAAGCCAGAGAGCAGAGGTGACGTGCCCGGAGGAGGAGCCGTGCGTGGGTCCGGCAGCATCCTGCCCGCAGCGAGCCCCGTCCTGCCGTGCCAGGGTGACTCTTGGAAGGCTGGCTCTGCTCCCTGATGGAGGTGGCTCCATCCAAGATGCCTGGCAGGGCAGGACAGCACCAGGCATCAGCTCCCCACCTCCCAGAGGGACGGGGGCCACCGGAGTCAGGGGGATGCTGGGGCTTTGACTACACGAGCAGTCAGCTCCACGTTCCCTCGCCTCAGGGAAAATGGAAAGGCTGGAGAAAGGATCCCAGCAAGAGAGAATTATTCGGACTGGAAAGAGCTCCGAACCGGGGAGCAGGACGGGAGAGGCAAGCGAGGCCGAGCACACACGGGCTGACACACACACGCTCGAGCTGCTCGGCCGCATTCTCCCAGCCTGAACGACCGGAGCGCTCCGAGGGACACCCGGAGCCACCGCGGCGAGCTCGGCTCGGGGAGAGCTTCCCCACCGCCCGGCCGAGACGAGCAGCAAGCCAGGCATGAAGAGGCAGCGAGAGCAGGGGGACGGCCAAAAACGCTGCCGGGAGCAGCGGGCGCACGGAGGGAGGCAGATGTCGCAGAGGGGGCAGATGTCGCAGCGGGGGCAGGTGATGTCGCAGCGCTCGCCTGCGCTCCTGCGGGCGATGTTGCAACGGGGCGGAGGATGGAGATGGGGCGAGGGAAGAGGCGGCCCTTACACGCTGCTTTCACAAGGGGCCTCGCCCGCCCGCCAGCGTTGCACAATCCCCCGGGCTCGCAGCTCCCCTGCCCGCGGCTCCCGCGGGGCTCCGTGCCCGGCGGGGATGCTCGGACCCCCGCCCCGCAGCCCCCCCTGCCCGGGGCATCTGCTGAGCACTTCCTCGGCCCGCTCTCCCCCTGCGACAGATGCAGCAGCCATTCAGCCCTTTCAGGCGGCAACAAAAGCCTCTCGAGGCACACAAAGGCGAGGAGCAGGAGAGAGGCCCGGGCTTAAATCAGAGCCACCTGCCAGGGGCCCGCGCCCCCCGTGCGATCGGGGCGCTGCCCCCCGGCCAGCCCCGCACCAAAAATATTCGAAAAAACATCCTGGAGATGAAGCGGCCGAGCCGGTACCCAGGAGCAGCACCCTGGGTGTGGAGGGAAGGGGATCAGCGTGGTGGGGATGAGGGTGGAGGGAGGAGCCGGAGGTGGGCGGGAAGGGGCTGCAAAACTCACAAGAAAAAGTCAGAGCAGGTAAATGGCAACAAGGCAGCAGCACGAAGCATCCCCGCTGACTCACACCCAGCAACAGGCTGGAGCTGGTGTTTAAAGAAGAGAAATAAAGAGTGTCAGCTTCATTTATCGGAGAAAAACAAAATTAGGGGCCTATTCAGTCCCATGTTTTTGTTTTGGGATCCTCCTCTTCCTTCCAGCCCTCCCAGCAGCTGACTCAGGCGATGCTCATCTCTCCAGGAGGCAGCGGCTGAGGAGCCAGGAGCAGCCCAGGCACAAGGTGCCGTGTCCTGCTGTGCCACAGGTGCCAGGGAGTGACAGAGCCACCACCCAGGCCAGGAGCTCCCCCTGAATCCCACAGGGACAAAGGGGGTCACAACGGCCAGAGTGGTCCAAGCCAGCCCATTCCACCCCTTTCTAACAGGACCCAAGATGTCACTGCCCAGCAGGAGCCAGCACAGCACTGGGTTTGAGCAGGGAAGGGACTTTCTTGGGGCAGAAGAAGCCCCAGCCCAGCTCTGAAGGTTCTGGGCAGGGATGCTCAGGTGCTCTCTGCAAACCACAGCCCTGACCCCACCCACCTCTGCTGGGGCCTTTTATCCACACAACACAAACTGAAAGGAAAATAAGGAGCCACGGGGAGGGCGGAGATCTTCACAGCCACGAGCCAGAGGCTCTGCTCCACACACATCTCCTTCACCTTCCACCTCTCTGCAGAGCTCAGGGCCGGGGGCAGCCCCTCCTCCCAAGCCCTCTCCTTGCCAGATTCGCTATCGGAGCTGTGAATGGAAAAGCACACACGCGCTTTTATGGCAGGCAGTGATTGATACTCGCAGGCCTGATCAACACCGAGGTAAACACTGATGTAAACCATTAACTCAGGGCTGACCTATGTCCTCTGTGCTTCCCTCCCACAGGCAGAGCTTAAAACCCCCCCTTATCACCAGGGCCTCCACCAGCCCTGCACTCCACAGCCAGGGGCTTCCCCTCCACAGCAGAGGCACCACACAGCCCCCAGAGCATCTCCTTGGGGCCCTTGCTCCACACCAGTCCTGGGACACCCCCACCTGACCCCACTGCTGACCCAGGTCAGCTCTGGATTCCCCACACCTACATCCCAGAACTGCTTTTATTTCTGGACGTGTCCACCCATTCCCTTAACGTTTCAGCTGGAAGTGATTTTGGGGAGAGGCCCAGACCCACGCCTGCAGCCGTGAGGCTCTGCCAGAAGAAGCCCCGCAGCACTCACTGCTTCCCAGCAGCTCCTGGGCTCCAGCTCTGCCCAAGAGTGAAATTTCTCAGGGCTCAGCCCATGGGCAGGGCCCCCCACGGGATGGAGGAGAGGCTGCCACCCACCCCCCAGCACAGGGATCCTGCAGCCTTTCAACACAGCTCTTAGGGCAGGGTAAATAAATACATGTATATTTAAAGAAGGGAAAAAACCGAACTGAAACACAAACTGCACCAAGGCCAACCCCTCCTGAGGCACCAGTCACCCCTGGCACTGGGAGCAGGGTGGCCTCGGGATGTGTTTCCTCCACCAGTGCCAAGCCTGAGGAGGGTTTGGTTTACGCAGCCCCAAAGCTCGGTGACGACAGCTTTGCATCACTCTGTCCTTCCTCAGCTGTTTATTTAACAGTTTCACCCCTGCCACGGGCTTTGTCAACACCAGGGCACAGCAAACACCTTGCTGAGATAAGCCCAGGCTGAGCAGCCCAGCTCTGCAGGGACCTGGAGCGGAGCATCCCCCTGGCTGCTGGGAGCCACCACCCACCGTGGCAGTGCCAGGGGGGCCGGGGTCACGGAGAGCCCGCAGCAGGCACGATGCCCACAGCAGCCTGGAGGCTGCCAGAGTGTGGGGAGCAGGACTGTGGCTCCTCCCGGTGTGACACAGGCAGCTCCTGCGCTGCGGGTTTGTTTGGAGCAGGGAAAGGCCAGGCCTGGAGCAGCTCGGGGATTTCGTAACAGGGCTTTGTCTGCACGGGGCTCGGTGAGGCACAGCCCCTCGGGCACTGACAGCCCTCCTCCTCATCCTCCTCATCCTCCTCGTCCTCCTCTGGCACTGACAGCCCTCCTCCTCATCCTCCTCATCCTCCTCATCCTCCTCATCCTTCTTGGGCACTGACAGCCCTTCCCCTCATCCTCCTCCTCATCCTCCTCATCCTCCTTGGGCACTGACAGCCCTTCCCCTCATCCTCCTCCTCCTCCTCGGGCACTGACAGCCCTTCCCCTCATCCTCCTCCTCCTCCTCGGGCACTGACAGCCCTCCTCCTCATCCTCCTCGTCCTCCTTGGGCACTGACAGCCCTCCTCCTCATCCTCCTCATCCTCCTCGGGCACTGACAGCCCTCCCTCTCATCCTCATCCTCATCCTCCTCAGCCTCCTCCTCCTCCTCCTCTCCTGCTCCCCTCACACTGTCACCACCAGCTCCACTGCCCAGGGCAGGCAGAGGGGCAGCAATGTGTGTAAGCGAGGGGATGGCGATGAAGGGGCAGAGGGACAAGAGGGGACAGCACCCCCCTGGGTGGTTCAGAGCTGCCCAGGGTGCCCACCACCCTCTCCTTTGCCATCTCCCCAGACACCCCCAGAGCTCTCACTTCAGTCTCCCAGGCTGTCCCTGTCCCATCACACTGAGTGTACAACCCCAGCAGCCAACAGGACCTGCAGAAGAGCTGGTGGAAACCCCCATCTGCCACAAACCCACGTGGGTTAAGAGCCCAGCAACATCCCAGACTCAAGACCCAGCACTGCCTAAGGCTGTGAACTTCCACTTTACCCACAGCAGCCAATATTTTAGGGGAAATCCTGGGCTCTGAAGCAATGCAGTGAGAACCTGAGAGCCTCCTGCCACCCCCAGGGGCTGAGCAGGGCACTCCTCCTCCTCCTCCTCCTCCAGCAGCCACTCCGAGACTCCTTCAGCAGCAGGAAAACACAGTTGTGCTTCTATTTTAAAAAAAGCCCTTCTCTGCATCCTGCTGGCACCACATTAAAGCTCTCAGGACACGCTGGTTATTCTTAGCTCCCTCCAGGCTTTTGGCAGCCCCAGGAGCCTCCAGGGCACCTGTTGGCAGCAGCCGCGCGGCCCCGGAGCCGGGGAGGTTTGGAGAGGCTGGGACAGAGCCCGGCCCAGTGGTGTCCAGTCAGCACCATCACCTCAAAACACCTCTGCCAGCAAGTGTGCCAAACTCACCACGAAGAGCCTGGCAGCACAGGCTTCCCAAAACAGCAGAGGGGAAATGTCCCCCATCAGCATTACCAAAGCTGGCTCAACCCAGAGCCAGGAGTCACCGAGTCTTGGAGTGGTTTGGGTTAAAAAGGACCTTAAACCTCATCCAATTCAGCTCCCTGCCATGGGCAGAGACACCTTCCACTAGACCAGGCTGCTCAGAGCCCCATCAAACCTGTTCCAGCCCAGCTTGACAGCAGAGGTTTTGTGTTCTCCCATCTTTTCAATATACAGCAAAAACGTGTGGAAAAGGCACGGGAAAGAGTCCCTGATCCTCCCATGGATGCTCAGTACCCCACTGCTTGACAGTGTTTACCAGCAGGCTACTTGATTTCTTACCAAATACCACAGGCAGCAAGTGGTTTGGACTCATTTTGCCTGCTAGATTCAAATGGAGAGGGGATAAAAGGATAAACACACGGGTATTTAAACAAACTAACAGAAAAATCTCCTCCTGCAGCTACTGCTGCTTCCTTGGCAAACAGCCTGGACTTCTTGGGCATTCCCATGCCCAGCTCTCAAAAAGAAACCTCTCCCCACAGCCAGGGATCACCCCCTGATCCCAGGGCAGCGTTGTCCTGGACCCCCGGGTGCAGGGGCAGCCCCAGGGCACGGGGTGAGCAGGGGGCAGCTGCTCCCTCCAGCTCGGCCAGGGGCTCCTGGGCCCTGCTTTGTATGAATTTAAGCTTTTTCAATCCCACTTATTCACGAGGAGAGCTTAGGGCTGGGGAAGCCAAAGAGCAGACAGGGCAGCCTTTGTGCAGCTCGGCCGCCCACCCCGGGGCTCGGGCAGCCCCCGCGTCTCCCCACGCAGCCCTGGGGCACTGCAGGGAGCAGCAGGGCTGGCACAGCCCCCACAGCCCACAGCAACCCCTCCAGTGGGCAGAGCCTCACTTCAGCCCCACACAGCCCACAGCAACCCCTCCAGTGGGCAGAGCTTCACTTCAGCCCCACACAACAACCCCTCGAGTGGGCAAAGCTTCATTTCAGCCCCACACAACAACCCCTCGAGTGGGCAGAGCTTCACTTCAGCCCCACACAGCCACACCTCGAGTGGGCAGAGCTTCATTTAAGCCCCACACAGCCACACCTCGAGTGGGCAGAGCCTCATTTTCTTAGCCAGGCACAAAGGAAGCTTTCACCAGCCCCTGTGAGCAGCAGCCCCACTGCTCTGCCCCCACCTCTCACACGGGGAAAGGGTCTCCAGGGCTGCTGGATTCGAGGTGGCTACAAGATCCAGATGTCCAGTGATGGTCAGGAGTTCAGCCACTGAAACCCTCCAAGCATCACCAGCACGTCCCAGGCCAACCCTCACTTGCCTGGTTGTTTCAGGGCAATCTTTGAGCAGAAGCAAACACGAAAGGAGTGCTTTGGTTAAAGCCAGAGGTGCCTGAGCTGCTGGGAGCACGCTGCCCTCACTGCCAGAGCCTGGAAACGGAGCTAACAGGAGACACAGAGCAGCCCAAACCCTCTCCCTGCTCTGACCCACAGGGCCAGAGCCCTGCAGCTCCTCCAGGAGAGGCCCAGCAGTGGGAATATCACCCCAAGGCACTGAGGCACATAAACAGCATCTTCCACGAGCTCCCCCAGACTGGGGCACAGGCAGAAGCCTCAGATCTGCTCCCAAGCTCCTGGAAGAAGCAGATCTCGCTCCCAGGAAGGAGCAGCTCTGGCTCCTGGGAAGGAGCAGCTCTGGCTCCCACCCAGCACCCAGCTGCTGCTCAGCAGCACCAAAAGACCACATTTTAATCCCTTCAGAGCCTCCTCAGCATCCTCCTCAGCCAGCAGCTGCACCCCTAAGGACATGCAGGGCTCCTTGGCTGTCTCCTCCAGCACCAAGGAGCTGGGGAATGGCACCACCAGGACACTTCCAAACCCCCCGGGCCCCGGAGCGCTTCCTGGCTGAATCCCACCACCCACAGCACCTCATCCTGGCAGAGCTGTTCTTTATGGCAGCTGTTCCTTGCAACAGGAGCCTGGGAGTCTCAACTCCGACCTGGAATAGTCAGGGTGGGAGGGATGGAGAGGAGGTGTCAGTGTCCTGCTCCAGCAGAACTGCCCAGCCCCTCACACCAGAAGCAGCATCGTCCCTTTTGGGAAACAGCTCCGAGGAGCAAAGGGCTTCCCAAGCCTCTTCCAGGCTCCCGAGCCAGCAAGGGGGGAGAGGTTCTCTCCAGGAGCCTGGGCAGGAGTCCAGCGAGGGCTGCAACACCTCCGGGCTCCCCAAAACAGCCCTGTCCCCGCGCCAGCGCTGCTCTGCCGGAGGCACGGGAGGCACCCAGCCGAAAATGCCAAATTCACAGCCCTGATGACTTCCAGGAGATAACCTGAGTTTAAACTTCCTGGCAAGGCCGCCCTTCCCAGCACGGCAGAGCCGCTTGCGCAAGAGCCGCCCGCCCGGGGCTCTTTCTCTCCGCACATCTGCCCAGCACCACGGGCAGCAGAGGTTGTGAAATGGCCCCAGAGGAAGAGAGAGTCACAGCAGAGCCCCGAGGGGACAGCGCTGGCCGGAGGGGCCGGTACAGGTGACAGTGGCTCCTGCAGCCCGGCTCTGGGAGTCACCTGAGCCCCAGAGCGGTGGTGACAGCTCAGGGACACCCACAGCGGCCTCTTCACTAAAACAAGTGGGAATAGAACAAGTCTGAGTTGTCCCTAAACGCCCAGCTGGGAGATGCCATAAGGCTGGTTGCTGCTGGAATTCAAAACACACCCCTGCTGCCAGACACCTCCCGCTCTCTATTTCATTTACTACTTTTGTTAGACTAAGCTGAGGATAACGTGCACACTTTCGGCTTTGTTTGGACCTGATTGCATCTGCTTTTCCCCCATCCCGGCCGAGATCCCCAGGATTCCAGCCCCCTTTCCAAGCAACACCCCTTGGAGCCGGCTCCCGCCCGCACCGAGGGGCGCGGGAGGCGCTGAGCTGCGCTACTGGAATTGCAGCCCGACCGACGGGGAGGCGCTGCCAAATTTCCACAGCAGCCCCAGCCTGTGCTCCAGCCACACTTCCCTGGAAACACACACTTGGCAGCACACGCAAGGAGCCCTTGGAGGGGCTGCCCCAGCTCGGTGCTGCTCCGGTCCCGAATGCTCAGCAGGAGATGCTCCCGAGCCAGGAGGTGCTGCAGCCCTCGGGAAGGGACAGCACAGTCCCAGCCTGCTGGGACACGGCTTCAGCCTGACCCAGAGTGTGGAAATACAGCAATGACCCCAAACCTGAGTGACCCCCGTCTGCTGGGGCCAGCAGAGCTGCAGAGGTTCAGCTCAAAAGGGGCACTAAGCCACAAACTTAATTACGGTGACAAAGGAAGTGAATCCATCCCTGCCCTGATCCCAAATCGATAGGCCAAACCGGATAAGGACACCAAGAGCAGAGCAGCACAGCCCCAGCCTGGCTGGGCGCCCCAGGAACATTGAGATCTGGGTTTGCATTTTGGACTTTATCTCTGCTTTAGGCTGCAGCTCGCAGGGCAGCCGGGCACAGAACCACGTGTGGCCCTGACGCCAGCGGCCCGAATAATCTCATTACATATGACGGCAAGGGCTGTGCCAGCTGCAGAACTCCTGAGCCAGACAGCTCACCTGCCCTCCCCACTGGGACAGGGCACGTTGGCACAGCAGAGCAGAGCACTGGGGGAAAGTCCTTGTCCACGAGAAGATGCCACCACCCTCCTCGGCAGCATCACGGTGAAGATGGAGCCACAAGGGAGCTCCCAGAGCAGATCCCGTGTCCCCCAGTGACACTTTCCAAATGACATTTCTGTGGCTCACTGCATCTCCAGCAAAACTTTGTGTTTCGGGTCATCTCAGGTCGAGCAGCACTCAGGGACTCAGGGCCGTTAGTCCCCTCCCCAGGCCACAAAGGAGCAGCGAGTTAATGCAGCCATTAAACCTGCCTGCCACTGTAATCCCCACCTCGAATTGGTAAAATCTTAAAAGGCTGAAACCTTCGAAATGACTCAGCCAGGGGGTACAAAGGAACAACAGTTTAAAAGGCTGCTAAAGCTCTCAGCATTCAGACCTGCTCCTGCCTGCCCTGCCCCAACCCCCGCACACTGCTCCCCATCTCTCAGGCCACAGAGCTCAGAGCCCTCCCCAAAATCAGCCCCCAGGCCCTGGTCACACTCACAGCCCTCGTGCCAGAGCTGAAAGGAGATGTTTTCAGAGAGCATCACGGAATGGTTGGGTTGGAAGGACCTTGAGGGTCACCTCCTTCCAGCCCCCCACCAGGCCAGGGTGGCCTTTTCATCCTGCACCCATGGAGAAGGGACCCTCTCCCAGGGGGACACGGCCCCAGGGGCTGCTGAAATCCAACACTGTCATCCCCAGATTTGACCACGATGCTGACTCAGTGTGGCTGCCCGGGCTCCAAACTGGTTTTTTGGGGAGTGGTCAGGCCAAGCTCTGCTCCCACGCCAGCCTCTGGACTGGTGGAGAAATCACCCTGGTCCTGCTCCAAACTCTCCCTCCTCCAAAATCGGCCTGAAGACCCTCTCCCAGCTGCTGCCTCACCTCTGCAGCCCACAAAGGGCAGAGGAGCTGAGCAGCCTGGGGTGGGCATGGGGCTACCTGGCCCAAGCCAGAGCCCTGGAGCTGGCCTGGGTGGGCACGGGGCTACCTGGGCACACTGGCACCAGCCAGAGCCCTGGAGCTGGCCTGGGTGGGCACGGGGCTACCTGGGCACACTGGCACCAGCCAGAGCCCTGGAGCTGGCCCGTGCCAGGCTGTGGCAGCCACCCTGACCCCGCAGACGGCCCCGGTGCAGGGGAGGCAGCAGGGAGGCAGAGGGGAGGCAG
>VZRX01009491.1:29180-42719 GCA_013398075.1 Notiomystis cincta | reverse complement strand
AATGGTGGGGTCAGGGCTGGGGAATGGCGGGGTCAGGGCTGGGAGCACTGGGATCCATCTCGTGCTGCCAGTACCAGGAGGGAGGAGATTCAGGTGGTCACTCTGCCTAGGAAAGCCTGGGATGAAATGCCAGGGATGGCCAGGATGCCAAGGAGCCATTGGGAACAGGGCACGGGTGGCTCTGTCTGTCTGTGTGTCTGTGTGTCTGTGTGTCTGTGTGTCTGTCCGTGTGCAGGTGGCAGCTGAGCACGGATCCCAGCTGCCACAGGGTGTCAGCAGCCCCCAGAGACGCTGCAGGCTCCCCTGCGCTCCCCAGGCTCGTTCTGGGCGGGGATGCTGGAGCCCGGTGCCGGCCGTGCCGCAGCGCCCTGGGTGCTGCTGGGCAGGGGTGAGGGCTCTGCCTCCATCTCCCACCTTCCCCCAGCCCCTGGGCCCTCCAGCCCCTGTTTCTCTCCCAGCTCTGGCCTTGGCAGCCTCTGTGCCCTGCTCTGCTCGTGCTGTGTCTGTGTCCCTGCAGGGGCACTGGTGTTTCATTAACTTTGGCATCTGATGAAATAACACTGTCCAAAAATACACATCTCTGGGGGGACAAGTTAGATGACAAGAAGCAGTCCAGAATAATGCCAACAAGGAAACCTAAGACTCTAGCCCTTCTTTTTTGATTATTTTTGATGATTCCTTTTAGCATTTTAGTTTTTCTTTTCAATTGCTGCCTGCTCCTCTGTCGAGCGATTTGCCTTTTTTCCTTTCTACTGTTAATTTATGACTCAAACACCATTAAAAGTAAATACATGAAATAGCTGCAGCTATTAAAAAATAATTACATTGTGCTGTAGTTTAAAATGCTGCATAATCCCTTAAATAACATGGAGCTCGTGATTTTCCCTTCTAATTAGAGGTGCTAATGGGTAAACTCTGTAGGAAGAGGAAAGGCAGGAGGCAAATATCCACAGTGGGTCCAGAGAGTGGAGCTGTTTCAGGAGCTCCATCCCTGTCCAGGTGTGAGCCCCTCTGCCCTTCAGTATTGGAAATATTGGAAATATTTGTTTAACCCCAAGACCTTGTGCTCAAGTGTCTCAGGCAAAGACATGCACAGGGTAGAGTTTGCAGCTTTAATTGGGTGACACAGACTATGACCAGTCTGAAAAACAGGTCATCTTTTGACCCCCCAAAATGGGGACATCTGAAATTGGCTTTATTTTCTATACCTCACCTAGATTTCCTTGTCCCATTTTAGTGCTGAGCCTCCTGATCAGTGTGAGTGAGATCTCTGTGCTGGGCCAAGGTGCTCTCGGCCTGAGACAGGGCAAGGCACAGACTGAGAACACAATGAGAAAGTGAAATAGATCCTTGCTTTTCCTGAAGGGTTTCCCAAAGTGCTGTGCTGCTCTAGGCCCTGAAAAGGACTGGCCTGAGGCTGTAACCTGGGACAAAATCCATGGGGACTGCTGCTATGGAATGGGAGTTGTGGGAGAGAGCTGGGAAAAGGGAATGAGGAGTATTTAATTTTCCAGGTACGTGGCATTGTCCCTTTGTTTCTGATAATTACATTTCCATTAAATTGTTTCTTCTAAATGCAAGTATGTGCCTTTGTGTGTCTGTCCCTGACTTGTCACAACCATCTTCTCTCTCCTCTAGTCAGGAGTGGATTTGGGATGCAGTGGTGTTTTCTGGGGTGCTCTGATGGTCACCACTGAAGATTCCCATTTCTCCCTGTGCTTGATAAAATATCAGCTCCTCTGCTGGATGAATTGGCAGTGCCCAACTTACCTCATCTGTAGCAGGAAAGGTTCATCCTCATCTTCAGTTCAGCCAATTGTTAAAGTGCACTCAGTCTGAGGCTGTTGTAATGAACATTATTACCTTTGCCTCCAGGCTAGCAGGGGATCAAATATTAATAGCTGTACTCATGTGGACTGCAGATGGTTCTGGGGTCTGCTCCCTTTTCCTTTTGAAACAGGGCCACTTGCTATCTAAATAATGAAGCCCCACAGCTTCTGTAGTTTGGAAGAGGTGTTGTTAATTTAAAAATGTCAGTGGGGCAGGACAGCACTGACCCTGCTCCCCTTACACAGAGGACTGGCTGGGACCGTCACAGCTCCGGCTCCCCATCGTGATTAAACTTGGGAGATATCTTGATTAACTCAGCTAGAGGAGTTAATTAAAACTGGTGCCTAAAATTGGTTTGGCCCCCCAGACAGTTTCCTCCATTGGACTAGAAACAGCTCTAACCCAAAATTTGGGTTTTTCTGTGGATGTCTGTGTGCAAATGGGAATCCTTTGGAAAGCGTCTCTGTCAAGTGACACAAGCTCTGCCTGGTGTTTGGGTACCTGTGCTGTGTCTCTGTGGGCTCTGGCACTTTGATCAGGCCTGACAGTAAAAAAGGGTGTAAGATCTTCCAAATTCTGCCAGTTTTTACCACATGTGGGCATGTTTGTGTCAGCCCTGTCCTGCAGCTCGGCTCCTGCTCTGGGCACAGAAGATGGGAAGTGCAGGACTGTGGCTCTCTGGCCTTCAGCTGCAAATGTCATTTTGGGGGGGATGGTTGTCTCCTGCATCTTCTCCCCCAAAAGTGACAGACTAAAGGTCACCAGGGCTGGGCCTGAGATCACTGTTACTGAAATAACCCCTGCACAGGGAGGCTAAAAAAGGAAAAGCAAACGGCACACTGTGTCTGCATGGAGATGGGGAGAGGGGTTGCTAGGAAACCACAGGATCTCAAAATGCATATGACCTAATCTGGAAGATAATTTATATGATGAAAATAATAATACTAATGACAGCCACTTACAGGTTAGAATGATTAATTTGGTTATCTTGGAGCCCACGTGTTTCTCAGGGCAGGATGGAAGGCAGGGCTCAGTAACTCCTGGGGTCTGCTGGGTTTTAACAAACTGGAGGCTCAGAATAAGCAGGAAGGGCAGTGAAGGCTGCCCAGGTGGAGTGCTGAGGTGGGGTGGGAGCACCTTCCTTCCCAAAGGGACAGGCAGAGGAGGGAGAAGAGCCTGTGTTCATCTTGTTGCTTTTTGGGGAAGTGCAGGGAGCAGGAGCTGCTGGCTGGGAGAAATGCTTACCAGATGGCAGGCTCAGGAAACAGCTAATTATTATTTATTAATGATTTTCATCCAGTTCTTATGGAGCTAATGCTCACTCTTGATTTATGTGGGATAATAAACTATTAAGCTACAACCTATGACACAATTCCATATTTGCCAGACAACTTCAGCTTCCCAGATCTTCTGCTCTTGGGCGAGCAGGGAGTGCAGTCCCTGCACATCAGGAGCTCTCTGGGCAGGCCCTGCAGCCACTTCTCCCTCTGTGCACTGGAGCTGGGCTTTAGCATCATCACTCTCAGGGTGAGGTTGGAAAGGACCTGTAGGGTCACAGCGTGGGTCAGCAGGGCTGACTCTGCCCAGCCACCCCCACCCCTGTCCAGGTGGTCCTTGAGTAGCTCCAAACCCTGCACATCTGAAGGTGTTTATTCACTAATGAGATCACCTGATCCAGAGCCAGCTCCACCCTTTGTTTTGAACAGCTCCAAACCCTGCACACCTGAAGGTGTTTATTCACTAATGAGATCACTTGATCTAGAACCACCCTTTGTCCAGGTGGTCCTTGGGTAGCTCCAAACTCTCAGCACCTGAAGGTATTTATTCATTAATGAGGCCACCTGATCTAGAACCAGCTCCCCTCTCTGTCTGGGTGGTTTTTGAGCCGCTCCAAACCCTGCACACCTGGAGGTATTTTGTCATTAATGAGCTGTCCCTTCCTGGGGCCACAGTGCCACCCCCAGCCTCTCCTGGTGTGAGGGGTGCTCTGTCCCTGTCCTGCCAACACCACACCACGAGGATTCCTGGCAGAAAGTGCAGCTACAAAGTGGTGGTTAACTGTGTTTTACATGCTAACTCCTCCATAATTAATGGATTGAATACTACTGGGGATTGTTGCACCAACGGGCCTCTAGGGCTGAAATGAAGCTGCCCTCCAAAGCAGAGTGGTTTGGATTCTCAGCTATTCAGTAAGTGCTTGGTTTTCTTGCTTTTGTCTGCATCTGTTGCTTGTTTGGGGTCTGGACTTTAAATTCTAGATGGAAAGGACATGGTTGATTTTGGAGGATGGAAAGGGCTGTAGAGTTAAACAGGAGTTTGGACAGGCTGAGCAACAGGGTTTGGTGTCTGGAATGACAAAAAAGTGTGTTCTTGTGTCCTTACCTTCCTGAAATGATCTTGTCTGTGGAACCTTTAACTAATTTTTTAGCATAAAATTCAGGGTGGAATTCAGCAGAGACCTCAGTCAATACTTCTGAGTGGGAGCTCAGAGCACACGAGTAACTGAGAAAGGGAATGGATGGAAACTTCATCTGGTGCAAACCTGCTCAGCTCCCTGGCCTGTTGTGGTAGATTTTCCTTGCCAAGCAGAGCATGGAAACTCCTTTGTTTAAAACCAAAAAGCATTCAAAACCAGGGGAGCAAACAGGACCCTGCAGGAAGGCGCTGTCTGGGGAGCACCGTGCTCCAGGTGATGGGGCAGCTCTGCTCACCTGTCCTGCCTGGGGCTGGGGCTGCTCTGCAGGGTGGGGGGAGGTTGCTGAGGAGCAATTGGCCCACCCAGGGAGGAGCCTCTGCTGCTCTACAGGCACCCGAGCACAGCGCGGCCACAGCACCTCAGAGCAACTTTTTCTTCTCCTTTTAACCTCTTTTTTATTCCCTAAGAAACAGAGTATGCACACTTGGATTTTGCTTCCTCTCAAGTCTTTACATTGAACAGCTTTTGAGCCAAGTTCAAATACTCTGTCACTTTTGCTTTGGGGGAGATGTCATAGAGCTGCATATGAAAATTAGATAGTGTAGAACTCATTATATTCCTATATAATTTGATAGAACCACTTACAGTCAGACCTTGATCTTATTTTGGGTCTCTTCATTACTTTCCAGAGATGAAAGATCCCCCTCTCCTCCTCTGTGCCTCTCCTTTTAATGCTACCTTACCCTTGGCACCATCAAAGCAACAGAACATCATTTCCAATGAACTTTATCGTTTAATCTTTTCCAACACTGAGGAACATCATGTTCAGGCTATTTATAGGACAATGCACAGAATCTGGAGTTTAATGGATCTGGGCCTCTCTACCACTCACAGATATCCTGGCTGATTAAACAGGGAATTGTCAAAGGGTCACCATATGCAAAACTGGCAGGATGGTCAGGCAGCCCCTGGAGCACTGGGCCTCGTCCCTCCTATTGTAAACTTCTTTTTGTACATTCTCATCTTGAGCTTGACAAGCTCAGGGCCAGACTTAGTGAAGCTCTTACTCCTATAGGACATTTATTTCAAAAATTGCTTCTTTGGTTTAGAAAATTCCTTCTGATTTCCAGCTGTATTTGTTGCCAGTTTTACTCATTTGTCATTGTATTGTCATTTTCTTTTCACATGGACCATCCCTTTTCTGGTGTTTGCTGCATTCTACAGTAAAGAAAAGAATAAACTTCACTGATGGTTGTTGTTGTTGTTGTTATCTGTGTATTCACCCACCCAGTGGGGGTTACAGCCAGACCTTGATCTCTGTAAGGACTGACTTTATGGACACTTTTCCCTTGACTGAATTATGTTTTACACAGTTGCTGCAACTTGGCTGAAATTCAAAGCTTCCTCTGCTGAAGTTCCCACGGTACCAGCCCAGCTGAGGGACAAAGCCACCTCTCTCCCCTTCTCTCTCCTTTCTTGAAATAATAACAGGGGAAATCCCTATGTACACTTTTTTATAGCATTAATGCTGTAACAGATCTTCAGAGCTCGGGTCAGAATGCCTCCAAGGATGTGGTTAAAGAGGTGCCCAGTTGTAGAGGGAATAATCTGGAATAGTTGGAATTGTTGTGGGGTGTAAATCAGGGTATCAGAACCTGCCTAGAAATTTATTCCTTAGAAAAAGCCACAAGAACAGGCCCTCATGTTTTGTGCATCATTCCCAGAGATGCTGCTGCTCTCCCCCAGTCCAAGCCAAGGCTCGGTGCTCCCCTGGAAGCCAAGTGTGATGAGCAGCTGTCTGCCCGTGATTTATCTGTCTGTCTTTTTCTATCTGTGTTTCCAGAGCTCGCTTTTATAACGTCTTTCACACAGCTCACACCCCTAATTAATAGCTATAAAGTATTCGGGGGATGGAGGAATTCACAGAATTTGATCTGGTGTCACATGCCAAGGTGCTTGCCCTGATAGATGAGCGCTAATTAATGGTGTGGAGGCCGTGGCAGAGGAAGGGAAGGGCTCCAGGTGGGGCTGCCCTGGTTCAGCGAGTGAGGGCTGGCACAGCTCCTGCTGGCAGGAGCCAGGGGCTGACCCAGCCCCAGCCCCATCCTCTCCTCCAGGGGCGAGTTCCCAGCACTCAGGGAGGAAATCCTGCTGGGAACCAGGACTGCCAGAACTCCCCAAGGACAACGAAGCCGTGCCACGGCTGCCTTTTCCAGCTGGGACTGCCCCTTTCCCACTGGGGCTGCTCCTGAGTGGCGACAAATCCCTGGCAGTAGGGGGAAAGTCCATCCCAAACTCCCCCCGTGGCCCTGTTTGGGTGCAGACTCAGAGGTGTCCCTGCTCACAGCCCCACTCCGGCAGCCGCAGCGTTGGCTGCAAGCCGGGCTGGCAGATGTGGAGAGAGAATCCTGCCTGGACGCTCTCCTGGGGGCTGGAGAATCCTGCCTGGATGCTCTCCTGGATCCTGGACAATCCTGCCTGGATGCTGTCCTGGATCCTGGACAATCCTGCCTGGATTCTCTCCTGGATCCTGGACAATCCTGCCTGGATGCTGTCCTGGGGCCGGAGCGCTCCCGGCTGTCCCCAAGCCGCGGGGTTGTCATGGTTACGCGCTGCCCTGGTCCCTGTTTGTGCATTCCAGCATCTCTCCTGCTGGAATGGCTCCTGCTTGTCCCGCCTCCGCCTCTGGATGTGCCGGGAGTCACGGACAGGGCTGGAATTGCTGTTTCCCTTGTACACGACCGAAGGAGGCGTGGAGGGGCAGCGCTGCTGTGACATCGCCGCGTCCAAGGAGCGCCGGGGCGGTGACGGGACACGGAGCAGGGACCGCACTTCACTCCCGCTCCAGTGGCTCTTCCCCTGCCCCAGGGATGGACCCACGCACTCGGCCAAGCCCACCCGCGGCAGCCGGGGGTGGGAGCCGTGATCTTCTGGAGCTGGGAGCTGCTGGGGCTCAGCTGTGCCCAGCCCAGCCTGGTTTTCCAGGCAGGGCGGTGAAATGTTAAGGGGTGATAAAGGCAATTGATCCCGGGAAGCCAATTCCAAAGCAGGTAGGGCTTCCCAGCACTTTTTGGCTGAATGCTTTGATCCAACTCTCCTTGAGAGGCGATTTCAGCCTGCGTTTGTTTCGACATCTGGGATGGAGAGGGGAACATAAGCCATTACAAATCCTCCCAACTGTGCCACAGAACGGAGCCAGCTGGCCAGAGGCTGCCACAGCCCTCCAGCAGCTGGGAGAGGGACACCTGGGCATGGGTCAGCTGGGTCCCTGTGTGTTCTGGGCTGTTTTCTGCCGCTGGCTGAGACATGGTGTGAAACTGAAAGGAAGGCAGAGCAGCTCCTGGATGTGTGTGGAAGGAATTCCAGCTGGGCACTGGGCCACTGATGACAGCAGGCTTTCCTATCTGGACGTATGGGCTTGGAGCTTTGGAGCTGAACCCATCAGCTGGAGCTCACTGATCCCAGCCCTGCCTTTCAGGGGAGACAACTCCCTGTCTTATACAATTTGGGACTCGGGGAATTTGGACTAGCTGAGCTGATGGAAAATGTTATTTTGCTTTCCTCAATGATATGAAAGAAAAGAGGCAGAATTCCTGGTTGGCTTGTTTGTTTGGTTGGGTTTTTTTTTACCCTGAGCTCTATTAAGGGATGTGACACACAGAGAAAGAGGTACCTAGCCCAGCAAAAATGAAATATCTTTAAAAAATAAAAAAAGCTTTTTTTCCCCTGTCAAAGACTGTTAAATATCAACAACAACAAAAACATATTCCACACAGATTCATTCTGGTTAAAAAAACATGTTCTTTAAATGTCAGCCAGCTCCAGTTTTAACCTTATTGTTTCTCTCTCCCCTTAAGTTCCCAACCCCATCCCCTGCTGGAACTGAGTCATGTTCTGTTGCTGAGCTCTCCTTAGACAGCTCCAATCACTTTTTCTGTCCGTTCTTTTCCACATTCTGAAGTTCACTAACCCACCTCCAAAATTCAGGGTGTCAGCTGAAAAACAGAACATTTCAAAGCTGACTCCCCTGCTCTGCAGCAAATCAATTATTACAATGGCCTCGTTATTGACAGGTGTGTGGGCCGTCTTCCTCCTGGGTACAGGGATGACACAAATCCAGAATCCAGCCCTTTCCCAGCACCACTCCCCTCCCTGTGCCCTCTGCTGCTGCAGCCCTGCTTCCCCAGGGTCTGGAACAGGCTGTTCCCAGTGTCCTCCGAGGAACAATCACACATTTGTGTCCTTGCTCTTCCTTCCTTTTGGCTGGAGCCCTTTTTGAGCATCTCCATAGTTACCTCTTCCTCAGCTGCAGTGGAGCTGCCTCTGTCTCCATCTCCCTGGAGATGGAATAACCTCCCTCCATCCCCTTCCATGGGCAGCTCCAGCTCCTCCGTGGCCTGGCAGCCCCTCTGCTGCTGGGACTGCTCTGTGACTGAAGGCTTCAATTCAGCCCCTCCCTGCCTCACTCCACTTATCCCTCTGCTCTGATGGCCTGGGATACAGTTCAGCTCCATATCAGAGTTTTATGTGGGAGCAGCTCTACAGAATGATTCTGTCCTGGTAGCCCTTGCCCTGCCCAAATCTGGGTTTGCTTCTCTCCTGGAAGCTTGCAGCTGGAGGGCAGAATCAGAAGTCTGTCTGAGGGCTTCTGCAGTTCATTGCTTGTTCTCAGGGAGTCAGAGGCCACCAGACAATAAATGAAGTGAACACCCTGAGAGGCTGCAGCCTCCAAAGCCAGTGCTGTGGTCACCAAGGGTTTGTGTTTGTTGGCAGCTCCAGCTCAGCCCCTGTGAAGCGCAGCACTGGTGCCAAGCTCCTGGGCTGATCAGCTCTTGCAGCATCTCGGCTCATTTGGCAAATCCAACTGATGTTAAATGGTAGAAGTGCCTCAAATGGGGCTGGGGGTTCTTTTTTTCCTCAGCATCTGAGTATTTACATTCCCCTGATGTTGTGTGCACCTCACCCTGTGAGAGGCCCCCTTTGAACCTCTGCTTTCCCCCAAGCTGAGGTCTAGAACAGCCCTGCTGCATTTGAGCCCTCGGGGCTCTCCTGGTGCCCGAGGGCCCCAGCCCTGGCCCTGCCCTGGGGACAATGGGACAGCAACGCTGAGCCCGGGCCCTGCTCAGCCCCTGCCCGGCTCCCAAGCACTGAACGCTCCCCTTGCCCACTGCTGCGAAAGGAGCAGCATTTCAGGAGCTGTCAGCAGCTGCCTCTGCCTTTCCTTGCCAGGGTGGAGAAGTGGGAGGTGTTGTCCTCCGCCCAGCACCAGCTCCTCTCTCCTTCTCCTCCTGCTGCAGCTTTGCTGCAAACTGCACACGGCAGAGGGGCCCCTCCAGCAGCAGCTGAATTACAAAGTCGTTCTATTGTCAAGCCTTTTAAGAGTCACATTCTCTTTTAAATCCAAGGCTGTGACATTCACTGAAGAACAGCATCGTTTCAAAGTCAGGGAGGTCTATTCTTAGCACATCAGTCAAAAAAGGAAAAAAAAAGTCGGGGAAGGAAAAAAACACAACAATTTTTACCAAAATGAACCTTGTCACAAATGATCAATTCATCTTCCATTCACACTGACCTGGCCCTTGCTGCATGCCAGAGGACAGAATTTGATGCCACAGCACAACGAATTAAGATTTGCCAGATCTCCTTGTAATTAATTGTCTCACAGCACAGGTTTGGCAAAGAGTAATTTATCTTAAAAGTGATTAGATCACTGGTAGTTTGGTTTTGTTTTGTTGGGTTTTTTTTCCTTTTTAAGGAATATTTCTCCTCATTTAGTGGAAGATGCTGGTGAGTAAGAGCCACCTCCTGTATTTTATTCACTTAAATACCTCTTCCTGCTAGACCAGAGCCCCCTCAAGAGTTGAGAGACAAAGCTGGGACTGAGCACACCAGAGCCAGAGGGACACCTGGGCTGTGTTCTCCTGGGTTTTGGAAATCCAGCCAATCTGGTGCTTGTTATTTGTCACTGGAAAACCTCAGTCTGAGTTCAGATAAAAAAATTAATATGGGCTGTAGCCTTATCTTGAAATCTACCTGTACATCCTAAAAGTTCTGATTCTTGAACTAAACAGGACTTCCAAAGCATTTATCCTAATGCCTGGCCAAGAAAGTACTCTTCAATTAAAAGAGAAAAATAATTCACTAAGATCCTCCTGTGCTAGAGGAAGACACTGGGTTGATTCAGAGCTGTCTCCTAAATTTTGTCTGAAAGGAGCTTCTGCTGCTGGGTTCTTCATATTCAAGGCCCGAGAGAGCAAAGAGATTTTTCCAACCGTCTTGTAAAAGCCATGCAAATGTCCTTGCAGCTTTAATTAGATGGGAGCAGAGTTGTAACTGTTTCTGAAGATGGGATTCAGTGCATTGTGGGACAAGTGTGGTATCAAAGCAGATCCTTAATGTCCCTCTGTACTTCCTGACCATCTCCAGAGGGGCTGTCATTAATGTGCTGCTCCCTCTTTCCTTCTTTTCAGTATTCATGCAGTGCTGATCATGTGAAAATTACTCACACTTCTGACTTGAGAAAAGTTTCTTAACTGAGAAATTCCACCAATATCAAGGGAATTAGAAATTCAAATGGGGGGAAATTATACACTGTGTGTGTCAATACAGCAAGCCTTTATAAAAGCTGCAATCAATCATATTGGCATCAAAGGTGGTGGGACTTTTCCCTGTCATTGAGTGGATCACAGGCCAAGGAATAAAGGGAAGAGCTGAATCAGAGGAAGAAACACTGGTTTGCTGCCTGGAGGGAGGAGCTGCCTCATCCAGGAGCACAAACCTGGAGTCAGCTCTCTGGATGTGGCCCAGGGCTATGCCCAAAGCTTGTCTGGGCCATTTCTCTGTGCCTGGGCTGGGCTGTGGAGCAGGTTCTGTCTCTGTTTCAGCAGAGCAAGAGCTTTCCCTCACAGTTTTCAGTTCTAGAAATGGGCTCTGGAACATTGTCCCCATAAACCTCTCCCTGAGCATCCCTGGCCTTCCCGTGACACCTCACCTGTCCCTGTCCCAGGGGAAATCCCAAATGCTCAGTGTCCCTGTCCCAGGGGAAATCCCAAATGCTCAGTGTTCCTGTCCCAGGGGAAATTCCAAATGCTCAGTGTTCCTGTCCCAGGGGAAATCCCAAATCCTCACATCTGGGTGCAGCCTCACTTCACACAGCTCACTCTGCAAATGCCTGCAGTTCACTACAGGAATGCACCTTTGGATCCCCTCTAGGTCCCAGTGCCAGCTCTGCCCTTCTCTCACCTCTGCCTGACCAAGCCCACCACTCTCCCTCCAAAGCAGCTCCTGTGTCTCACACGTGCCCTGCCAAACTCAGGCAGGGATTTGCAAAGCCCAGCAGAGACTTGCTGAGGCTGCAGCTGATTCCTGCGCGATTCTGTCTCTCTGCTACTCCCCTTTTGTGTTTTGACTGCCAAATTTTGTGGTTTTGTAGGTCTTGTGTCTGAGCTCTGCTGTCAGCTCCCCGAGATGCAAGAAGTAGGCACGGCCCAGATGCTTGCCTGAAGGAGAAATAACACATTTTTCTACTACTGTTCCCCATCAGGTCCCCTGAGTCTTGAATTTCTGGCAGACAGCATTCCACAGGGAGAAAAAGAACCTCAGGCCTTTAGTTTGCAGTTGTTGTAAAAACCTGATTCTGGCTGTGGTGTAATTTAGCAGATTGAAATAGAGATACAGTAAATCTGTTATACTCTTAGTGATTCAGTGAGCTTCTACTGGCAAAAACTGTTCAGAATTTGGAATATTCAGTAATCCCTTTGCATTTCCAGGGGCTTTTGTGTATTCCCAGTGTTCCAGTCTCAGCTCTGAGGGGTTTGTGTGCTGATAAGTGTGTGTTGTTGGATGGGTATATTTGAAACTACAGAGAGGCAACAAGGAGCGAAGCAGCCAGGAGGATAAACAGCTCCTGGGGATGATTTAAGGCTTTATGTGCACACAGATATATATTTGCTTCAGACAAGTATGTAGGAAAGGTGAGTAATAACGGCCCTGTTGCTTCTGGTGCCAAAAATACACTGGTACAGTGTGTGCAGGAATGGGGCTTTAGGTGTGATGGGAGAGCACTTCATTTCCAAGCTGGGATGTATCAATTATCTTGGTCAGACTTTGGGTCGACCAGTGTTGAAATTTGTAGGATCCTATGAGTTAATTTTCCTTGTGCTAAAGTGTGATTCGGTCAGTCATTACCTGGGTGGGATTCTGTGTAATACGGAAATTCTGCGCGAGAATCCCCCCAGTTGTGTGTGGAGTTTCCACATTAAGCTGCTGTGAGACGGCTCAGAGTTGGATGCCACGAGAACATTAAAGCAGCTGAGGTTTGAGGGCAGTGGTTTTTCAGACCACGAGCCCTGGAGGAACGCTGGGCAGGGGCTGCTGTGGCACGTCCTGTCCTGTCCTGTCCTGTCCTGTTCTGTCCTGTCCTGTCCTGTCCTGTCCTGTCCTGTCCTGTCCTGTCCTGTCCTGGGGCTGTGCTTTGTTTCGGGAGGACGGCCAGTCCAGCCCTCACCTCTCCTGGGGCAGTTCCCATCGGGGTCTTGCAGAGTGTGAGTTGGGCACCTCCTGTGTGCTGTTGGTGCTGTGTTTGGGTGGGGTCTGTCTGTCTGTCTGTCTGTCTGTGTCACTTTTCCAGAGCCCTGGGGGCGACGGCAGGTGCTGGCCATGGTGTGACCTGTCCTGGGGACAGTTTGGGGGGGGTCATGTGAGNCTGTCCTGTCCTGTCCTGTCCTGTCCTGTCCTGTCCTGTCCTGTCCTGGGGCTGTGCTTTGTTTCGGGAGGACGGCCAGTCCAGCCCTCACCTCTCCTGGGGCAGT
This sequence comes from Notiomystis cincta, assembly GCA_013398075.1. Taxonomy (NCBI): domain Eukaryota; kingdom Metazoa; phylum Chordata; class Aves; order Passeriformes; family Notiomystidae; genus Notiomystis; species Notiomystis cincta. Next base: position 29,663 of record VZRX01009491.1, on the reverse strand, counting down.
TCCCATCGGGGTCTTGCAGAGTGTGAGTTGGGCACCTCCTGTGTGCTGTTGGTGCTGTGTTTGGGTGGGGTCTGTCTGTCTGTCTGTCTGTCTGTGTCACTTTTCCAGAGCCCTGGGGGCGACGGCAGGTGCTGGCCATGGTGTGACCTGTCCTGGGGACAGTTTGGGGGGGGTCATGTGAGCTGTGCCCGCGCAGGGTGAGGGTGGGAGGTGCCCAGGCTCTCTTACCTTCTGCGCCCTGCGCTTGTCCGCGCGCTGGTTCTGGTGGTAGATGCGGCTGAAGTTGGACACGATGACCGGCACGGGCAGGGCGATGACCAGCACCCCGCTCAGCGAGCAGATGGAGCCAAAGATCTTCCCAGCGATGGTCTTGGGCACCATGTCACCGTAACTGCGGGGCAAACACACAGGAGGCCCCTCCCTCAGACCTGAGCCCTGCCCTGCCGGCTCCCTGAGCAGCGAGGGGCAGCGCTGGGGCTCAGG
>VZRX01009491.1:17030-29029 GCA_013398075.1 Notiomystis cincta | reverse complement strand
CTCCTCCTGGACCCCCCCCCCATGCAGATGAGCTCCAGCAAACTTAGAACTCTGCGTCTGCTGGGGAGCAGGTTCATATATTTTCATTCCCTGTATCCAGGTGCAAATGAGGACTGATTTACACTTCCATTTCAAACCCCAGCAGTTTCCCTGCCATCTGCACAGTCAGAAATTTGGGGGTTGTTCAAAGTCTGCATTCAGTAAAAGGTGAATTCTCAGGGATATGAGACCAGCTGAAAAATACTCATACAAAGCTCTGCATTGGGTTTGTCCCAACAATCTTCTGCTGTAATTTCTGTTGCACAAAGAGCATGTGGAGCTGCTGGAGCCAGTGCAGAGGGAGCCATGGAGATGCTCTGAGGGCTGGAGTCCCTCTGCTCTGGAGTAAATCTGAAAACTGAAAATTGAAATCTAGAGAAGCCCCTGGTTGCCATCAGATGGTATCTGGTTATCTTTGACATGTTCTGGTGCTTGGTGCAGCAAAAGTTGAAAAGAGAAATGAAGAAATGATTTATTTCAGCTGAGGCTCTATTTTTACCTTTGATGTCAGTCTATGACCAACAAAGAGCTTTGAGGGAATAGAGCTGAGCTAAGAATAATTTACGTCCAAGAGGAAAAACAAAATATTTCAAAACACCTTTTTTATCAGCTGAACCTCTTGTCCCCACACAAGAAGTTGTTGGTATGAGGGGCTGAATAACAGCAGGACTCCCTGCGTGTTAAATGCTTCAGGCATTATCAGCCAAGGCTTATTTATCCCAAGCAGAATCCTTCTCCTGCCTTCACCCACATCAAAACCCCCCAGAATACCTCAAATCAATGAATTGCTCTTCATGTCTATTAACTTTTTAGCTGCTGCTTTATGCAAAGATCATTTCAAAGCTCTTGCTAAGTGACAAGTTCTTCTACCTCATTTAACACTGGTCTAAAAAAAAAATCTCACTTTTCTCCTGCTGGCCTTTAACACAATAAGGCTGAAAATTAATCATATGCCTCAAACATGATCTCAGTGACCTGGAGCACAGAGAGAAAGCCCTTCTGTGCATTTGTAGAAAGTATAATAATAAGTGTCTGGCTCACAGTCTGTCTCAGGGAGTTTTGTTCTTACATGCAGACTGAGAGTTACCTCATTACTTGGGACTTCAGAGGAGGTGCTTTAAAGCACCACCAGGAAAGAGCAAACCCTCAGAGCAGGAAGGGTTTTGTGGGAGATGGAGAACTTTATCTGCAAAACTCTTGTGAGAGACCCTGCGATGAGGGACTGCAGGGGCTGGAGCCCAGGGCCAGACCTGGCACTGTCACACCCATCCCAGTCCCCTCCTGGACTCCTCCCTCTGGGAATCTGCTGGCCTGGACATCCTGGCAACACCTTCTCTGGCCTCAGTGGGCTGGCCTGAGACATGGAAATGTCAGCCCTGAGGCCTGGGAATGTCTCAGCTTTGTTTGTCAGAGGCAGACCCAGCCCTTGCACTCACTGAGAGGCCTCCCTTTGACTCTGGCAGGGCTTGGAATGGACCTGAGGCTGCAACTGTTCTGCTCCTCTCTTGACATCCACAGCTACTGCAATATCAGTTGCTGGGGAGACTATTTCTCTGCTGATTTCAGGTACTATTTCAGGTACTAACGGCCCCATGGCATATTTATACCAGGTACAGTGCCAGATAAACTCAGCTATTGGATTTCAGTTACTACTAATTAGGCATTTCAAACCCAAAACTTCTTTTCCCCAGACTGGAATGAGAGAACTCAACTTTCCCCTTAATTTGTACTCGGGGGGTCTGAGGGGTGCTCGAGCTGCACGAACCCAGCAGGAGGCTGCGAGGTCCGCGGGGTCTGATGTGACCTCCAGTAAATCATCCCCGCGCCTCGGCTCCCCCAGGGCACGGTGACGAGTTAATTCCCTGCTCCTGGCTGGCTCTGCCCGGGCTGCACTGCCCCCTGGTCCACGTGTCCCCAGCGGGCAGAGCGATCCCGAGCCGGGGGGAGCAAAGGCGGATAAGGCGAATTCCCAGGGCAGGAATTCCCGGGATGCCGCAGCTGCCCGGAGGGGAACAAATCCCTGCTTACTTCGCCAGGAATCCGCTTGGGCCGCAGCAGATTGGGCCGGTTTGCTGAGTTCGGAGGAACGTTCATGAGGTGGAAAGTGTCCCTGCCCCAGGCAGGGAGGGAACGAGATGAGATTTCGGGTCCTTCCAACCCGGAGCATCCCGGGGCTCCTGGCTGTGCTCCCACCTGTGCCAGGTGTGCCAGTGTCAGGCAGAGCTGCCCCTGCTGCCACATCCCTGCAGAGCCCTGTGCACACTGCCAGGGGTCCCAGAGCCTCCCCACAGGTGTACCCCGTGTTTCCAGTGGCACAGCTTTGGTTTGACCCCTTTCCACTCCTGCTGTTCCCTCAGTTCCACTTCCCGCCGAGGGAACACTGAACCCCGAGAATGATTCACTCTACACACAACAGAAACTTCAAATAATCTCTAAACAGGCAAACCGGGGGGCAATCAGAAAATGACCTCTAAGTGGCCACTCTTTAGACTGGAAAATGCTGCATGCAGAACTTCAACTTTTTTATTTTTATTTCTCGTGTGACTTCTGTGTTCTTTGGCTAGGAAAGGGGTCGCATGTCACTCACCCTAATTAGCAGCTATTAGCCTTGACAACATAATGTGCTGTTGTTGTTCTCCCTGCCAGTAGAGAAGTGTTATCAAATAGAGGTCACTGCTCCCAGCCCTGGTTTTAGCCACGGAGGTGTCTGGGCACTGCTCAGGTCCCCAGCTGGAGACAGCAATAAATAAGGTGCCCAAGAGCTCATCAAATGACTCACTCTAAAAATAGCCCCTGGCAGCGTCTCTGATGATCCTGCATCTCCGAGCAACATCCAGGGCCGGGGAAGCAGGGAGCTGCGGTGAAATAGCTGGATGATCCTATGGTATGGGGACAGCAGAAGGCACGGTCACAGCTCCGTGGTGGCAGTGGAGCAGCTTTGCAGAGGATGCTCTTTTCCAGCAGCCTTTTTGTTGCGCCAGCTTCTCCTCCTGGACAGGCCAGAGCCGGGGAGGGGCTGCTGGCTGTAAACTGCCATTAGCTCGGGGCTGTTGACTCCCAGGGTTTCTTTAGGCAGGGGAAGGGGCTCCGAGCTCTCCCTGAGCCTTCTCTCCTCCAGGAGAGCGCTCGCAGCTCCCCAGCCCGGCTCCAGAGGGGGGGTGACCAAGCGCAGTTCCAGCTGGGGGGACCCCCAGGAGCAGAGTGAGGGGACACCACCTCCTTCTCACCAGCAGAGCCTCGGCTCCAGGGGCTGTTCAGGCCCCTCAGAGCAGCCCCCAGAGGCTGGGGGGGTCCCTGGTGATGCGGGTGAGGCGCCGGGGCCAGCACAGGGACGTGGGGACAGCGGCTCGTTCATCCCTCTGTGCTTTCCTTGTCGCAGTGTTTAGGTGGTATGGGGACACTGGGGACACTGGGGACATTGCCCAGGGAGCAGAGCCGGGTGCTTTTCACAGCCAGGAGAGCTGGAATATCTCCTGGAGCTGGGAGCGGGGACAGCGCTCCCCCTGACTCAGGATTTCTGCCTCTCGCGGCGTTCGCAGCTCTTTGGGAGCTGCTTTATCTCTGACCTTTTGCCCGGCACAGGGGAGTCAAAAGAAGATTTCGCTCCAGCCTGTAAGCGTCTGCTTTTAGGACAATAGGGACAGAATAATAACATTATGTACTGTACAATAGACCGTGATTTTGAAAGCCTTTTGCATGAAAGAGCTGGAATAAAGCATGGAATTAGCATGTAGCTTTCCAGGTGCAAGAGAGCCTTTTTTAAGCACCAAGTAATTCACTCGGCAGTGTTGTGATTCGCACAAAGGAGAGGAAAATGGCTAAAATTCAGCCCAGAAGTGGCGTGTCCAGGCTGTGAATATTGCCCGTGGCAGCTCGTGTCCCTCCGTTTCGTAGGTGCAAGTCCAAGGTAAATCTTGCTAAGGTTGCCTCGAACTCGGAGTGAAAAAATGATCGCGGCACTCCCAGCGACCCAAGGAAACAAAGCAGATTTTGCTCGTTCCTCTCGGGGTGATGAACGAGCAGGGAATTAACAGCCACGGCGGTACTCGGGTCTTTGGGTCAGGGTTTAATTCATCGTTCCTGCCGGAATGAGCCCCAAAAGCCCCGGAGCACAGCGAGGAGCTGCTGCTCTGCACAGGGACAGGGAGTGCCTTGGCTCGGACGGGACCTGCTAAAAGCCATTTATTCCCACCCCTGCAGTGAGGGGGACGCTTCAACTGCCCCAGGTTGCTCAGAGCCCCCCTCACTCCACCTCGAACGTCTCCAGGGGTGTCCAGCTGGGCTTTACAGAGTCACAGAAGCCCAGACTGGTTTGGGTTGGGAGCTCGGGGGCTCCGGGTGCCTCCTGCAAGGCTGAGCTGTAAACAGAGCCACGATGGCTTTGAAGCAAGAGAATGTGCAAACAGGCTGTCAAATGACAGCCTTGAACAGTAAATCAGCCGTGGCCGGGGAAGTACAGAGCCTATTTCATGCTAGGATTCTTTTACATTAAATATACTTATTTTCTGCCTTGTTTGGAGCTGGGCAGTTCCCCAGCTGGGTATTCAACTGCGAGATCTGGCATGGTTTCACACTACTGTTTTCTTTTTCCCTGGCATAATTCATTTGGTAATGTTTTCATGGATGCTCTAGAAATTCTGCTGCAATTCCATCCCTCAGCCAGGCTGGGAGGGATGAGGGCTGGAGATGCCTATCAGCTCTAGCAGCAGCAGCAGCTTATCTTCAGCACTTGGATTCACTTTGATTTTTGGTAAACCTGTGGTCAGCAGTTGCTTAGTAGGGATTTTCCAGGTAAAGCTGCCTTTTTGATATCGTTCTGGTTTATAAATTCTTAGTTCTTACTGAGTTTTGTGTGATAAAAGGAGTGAGATGTATCTAAACTTGTCCTCCTCTGAGGAGATGCAAGTTCTGTTGCTTCTGTAATGGTGAGAATTAGGAAGGGAGGCAGGTTATGCCCTGATGGGTTTCCCAGGGCAGCCTCACCAAAGCCAAATCAAGGGGTAAGGAGGACTTGGAGTCGGTTGTGGGTTGCTCATTCCTCCAGTTGTACAGGGAAGGTGACCTGAGAGCAACTGGTGGCAGGAAGGTTCCTTACAACAACAGCAGGTCTTGCCCAAGGAAACAGGAATGTTTGTGTGGACTCAGGAATAAACCAAGTAGGTTATTTAATATGCAAAGGGTGGAGAATACTTAATATATGAACAAACTGGTTCCATTTATTCCTCCTGGCTTGGATCAACTTCTCAGCCTGTAGGCAGTTAAAACAGATGGTCTGAATTTGGGTAACATTCAGACCTTGAGTTGAAGCTAAAAATGGAATTTCATTGGCAAGGAAAGTAGGTCAGAAAGCTAAAGCCCCTAGTCCTAAAATGATGAAAGGCTTCTAATCAAGTGTTCCCTATTACCATTCATTAAACAGAGTAGGGGAAGAAATATTATTAGAGCCCTTTGCAAAAGGGATTACAATGGGAGGGTGAGAATCCTGCTCCCTGCAAGCAGCCTTTGCACACCTGCTCTGGAGGGAGAGGGGGTGACCAAGGGGGTTGATTCCCAGAGTCCCACAGGCTGGACTGGAGCCAGGCAGGACAGGAATGGTTCCCTTCGTGGGGACAGAACAGCTTCACCTCGTGTTTCAGTCCCAGAGGGCTGAGGCAGCTCCTCTCACACCCTCAGGTAACACCTGGCCCTGACCCCCCTGCACCTGGCTCTGTCATCCCCAGCCTGGGGGACTCTGCAGATTGGGGCTGGCACAAAGCTGAGACTTTGTCAGGGCTTTCCTTGCTCTCCTCCCTTTTCCAACCTGCTTTTCCAACCTGCTTTTCCAGCCCGTGCCAGCTGCTGAAGCCTTTCTTTGCTGGAGCTGACAGGAATTATTCAAAGCAGTGGGAGTCCATCCCAGTTCCCCCAGTGGTCCCAGAGCAGCTCATGGTTTCAGCTCTCGGTGAGGAGCACGTCCCCATTCCTGGGGAAGGTGATGAGCTGATTCAGAGCTGCTTTTGGAGAGTACCAGGGTGGTGCTTTATTCTCTGCCTTGGGCACAGCCCAGCCCTGCACTGCCATCGCTCCTCTCCCTCCCTCAGCTGCTCTGGAAGTTCCCCTCCTCAGAGAGGGGAATTGCTGATCTCAGCAGCCCTGAGCCCTGGCACTTCCAGTGTCAGAGACGTTTCCACAGTGTCAGAGACGTTTCCAGACTCTCAGAGATGTTTCCAGACTCTCAGAGACGTTTCCAGACTCTCAGAGATGTCCTGCTTGCTCTCCCCCCATGCTGGATCCCACCTGTCCTGGTGCTCAGCCATCCCAGGCAGGTACCAGAGGAGGGCCCTGAAATCTGGGATATCCCACCCTGCAGAACTCAGGAATGTTTGCAGGGCAGTTTGCTGCTTATCACAAAAAGCAGTTTACTGTGTCATGCCCACCTCACTGAAGGAAAACAGTTGCTACCTTTTTTATGACAGCTCAGGTTTTTCCATGAAACTTGTTAAAGCACTGGATATTTTTTAACAGGAAAAAAAAAGGAATTCTAAACTGTTGATTTAACAGTTATTCAGAGAAAAAGTGGAATTTACTTCAATGTAGAATCAATAAAAGAAAAGCTGAATTTCACTTTGGAGAAAGCACCTCCAGTCTTAAAAGGCAGTTAAGTGTGTAGGTTATTCCTGATGTTTATAAATTCAGCATTTCAGAGGAAGCTCTATTCCCTTTAGCTCTTGCAAAGCTGGTAGATCTGGCAAAAAGTAATCTCAGGGTTTTTTTGCTTCATGTCATCTAAGATTTTGATCCTCAGCTCTCAGTTTCAGCTGTGATAGATGTATCAGGAAAAGCTTTCTAAGGTTTTATTTGTTTGGGGGTTTTGTTGTTCGCCTGCTGAATTTAAGAGCATTTTTGGGGCAGATCTCCTTGGCTCCTGCCTGGGGCAGCGTGGGCACCTGTGGGTCTTGGATCCCCTGTGAGAAATGTTCACAACAAGGGACTCTTCAGCCCCCAGCTCCCCATTATCCCTGCAGAAAAAGCTCCCTGGTTTATCATAGCAGTGGGGATTTATTGTCATACATGAGGAAAGAAAAGGTCTCTGACTCCCTCTTTCTTTGCTGACAAAAGCCCACCCTCTCCATGCCTGGGGTTTTTCCCAGCAAGGGAGAGAGTGTGAGGTTATTTTTGAGAACTCCTTTTTCCCTGGTAATTGGAGCTTTTCACCCTGAACCTGACAGCAACCTCTTCTCAATCAATATTTAATTTAATTTAATTTAAATTCTGATGTGGGTGCTAAGGCTCAAATCCATTTATGGGAATCAGCCCAGGGGGGCTCAGGGCAGTCACACCTGGGGCTCCTCTCTGGCCCCCAGGAGCTGGGGCAGGACTGTGAGGAGGCACTGGGGGCTGATCTCTGAGTTCACTTATCTGTTTTACCCCAGGCCAGTGGGGGCTGATCTCTGGGTTCATTTATCTGTTTTACCCCAGGGCACTGGGGGCTGATCTCTGGGTTTATTTATCTGTTTTACCCCAGTGGGGGACTGGGTTTATTTCTCTTTTACCCCAGTGGGGGACAGGCTGCAGGGCCAGCTCTGGGCTCTCTGCTCTCCCACCTGGGGTCAGAAGTGTGGGAAGGGCCCTTCCCAGCCCCACCACCCTGAGGTTCCAGGGAGCAGCAGCTCCTGCAGCTGGAATTTCTCCTCGTCACCCAAAGCAATGCTCTGAACCTTCCTGTTCTCTGCAGCCATCAAGAACATGCCTGAAATATCAGGAAAACTCCTGAGCATTATTGTCCATCTGATTCAGGCATCTGGCATGTGAGCAACTGAGTGCTGCTCAGTAATGCCCACTTTTTAAAAAGTGTTTGTTTTAATGGAAAATAAAATGTCCCAGATTAAGGCATTATTTATTTCTGGCTGCACACACTAAAGGCCTTTTAAATTACTTCATTCATTATTAATTCAAGAAGAATCCTCATATTACTCGGAGTGAAAACCTTACACAATTACCTGCTCAGAGAATCCGGTTTTTTCAGCATCTTAACTCTGTAAAAGGAATCTTTCTGGAGAACATGCAGGCTGGAGAGAGCAGGCAGTGCATTGAGCAATTAGACTTTTCACCTAATAGCAGGGCTGAAGGCTCCCTGCCCTGTCTCAAATCCTTAACTGTGGTGTCAGCTTAAAGGAAATGCTGGGTTTTTGCTTTCATTTTATCCTCATCTTTTTCTTTTCTGTCTTTTTAAGCAGCTTGAGTGTCCATGCTGAGCCATGTCACATTCCAAATGATCCACATACTGTGCATTTTAATGAGTTGCTAACACTGATTATACAAAAAGCAATCTCAGAAATATTTACTGAGTCAAAAAAAAAAAAAAAAGCCTATGGGGAACTAATTAGCTTTTTAAGAATTGGCTTTTTGAAAGCCTCAGACTCTGGAAAAGTTGAACTGGGAATCAGTTTCAAAGAAGTTGAAGAAGTGACTGGAAGAAGAGGGAGTGAGTTGTAATGGAGTGTTTGTAAGAGAGTATTTCTCATCCTGGGCTCATCTGTGCTGGACAGAGGATGCACTGGAAGCTGAATATTTAATGGATAATGCAGAGAGAGATGAGGAATGCAATTATTCTGCAGAGAAAAGCCACTCAATGCCTGGACCCTGTGTGAAGCTTCTGCAGCCTGAGGGTTGATCAGAGAGGGACAAAATCTTTGTCCTCTGTCCCTGCCCAGGTCCCTCCACCAGGATTTCTCTAAACAGAGATTGGAAATTTGCTGCATTACAGGCAGTGGGCAGTGCCCAGAAAATTCTGGTTAGTCTGGGACAGAGCTGATTAAAGTTTCCCTTTCCCCAGATGTAAAATGCAATCCAAGCTCTTCATATTCCCTGAATATTTACTTCTGTCCCTTCCAAGGGAAAGTGATCCCAATAATGTGACATTTGTCATCAGATGGTGACAGATGACAGGAATTGAGAATTTCCTTGGATCAGGCCTGCATTGTAAATAAAAGCCATGTTCCAGTGCTGGGAGGGATTGCAGGAGCATCCAAATGCAGTTAAAGCTCTGCAGAAACTCTCTGAGTGCAGACTGTGCAAGCCTGGAAATGTAAGGGACAAATCCTGTTAATAATGGGCCAAATGTCAATCCCGAAATTCAAACATGGCACTGGTCCTCGTGGGCTGGCTCTGTGTGTCCAGGATATTACTGAGATCAGGGAGGTTTGGAAGGAGCTGGCTCCGTTGCCCTTCAGTAAAATCCCAAATAACATTGCAAATGTTGCCAGGGCGTGCTGGGGGCTGGGCAGCAGCTCAGGGCTGGGGATCTCTCTCTGGGAGATTTTTGGATCTCTCAGTTCCTGTGAGAGTCTGAGCTGTGCTTCCAGCCAAGCACAGCCGGGCTGACTGGGGGCTGCTCCCGCTGTGCTTCAAGGCTTTCACGGGACCCCAGCCTGGCTGCCCTGGGCAGGGACACCTTCCCCTGTCCCAGGGTGCTCCAGCCCGGCCCTGGACACTCCCAGGAACAATTCCTTCCTCTGTCCCTCCTGTCCCTGCCCTCTGGCCCTGGGAAGCCTTTCCCCGTGCCCCTTTGTGCCCTTGGAGCAATCCCCTCTGCGCGTGTCCGTGTGTCCCTGTCCCCTGGCTCTCTCTGTCCTTCCCGCCTGCTCCCGGGCTCGGCTCCAGCAGCCTCCCCTGGGAGCAGCATCGCAGTGGGGCGTCGATCGGCGAACTTAATGGAGCTGCTAAGAGGGATCGCTGGAGCGGCGGTGCGGGTCTAATGCTGTTTGCACCTTTACACCTGTTTAATTTTGCAAATCTGGCCACAGACACCGTGTGCATTCCAAAACCCACTCCGGTTTTGGCTCACGTCAGCCGGGGCAGGGCCGGGCTGCAGCAGAGGCTCGGACGGACCCCACGAGAGCCTGGGCGGTGGCACCGGGGCGTGTCACACCCAGGGCCCAGCCAGGGTTCCCCTGCGGTGCGGGAGCTTCCTTCTGCCACTTAATGAGCCCTCCTTAATGGTCTTGTTTGAATAAAGGTCGATACCTCCTCTCAGAGCAGGGCAGGTGCAAACCTGTGCTGCACAAGGGCTGCTGGGGTTGCAGGACCATCATCCCATCCCACCATCCCACCATCCCACATCCCACATCCCATCATCCCATCATCCCACCATCCCACATCCCACCATCCCATCCCACCGTCCCTCCCAGTTCCATTCTCCTCCATTCCTGGATGAAAGGAGCCCGTGTGCCTGGGCAGCCACAGGTTTTATTAAAGCCAGGTGACTCCAGCATCCTTTCCTCATAGCTCTGCTCCTTCTGCTTTCTTTTCTATGAATAATATTTGAATTTTTGGAAGCCTTGAAATCAATTTTTGCCCCCCTCATGTCATGTATAGCAGGACACAAAAATAAATAATAAATCCCTGGGAAATCCAGATGCCCTCTGCAAACTTACTCAGTGCAGGGCAGCAGAGGCTGTCACAGAAGACTGAAAACAAACAGCTGTTTCTTAAGCTATCCACTCTTTCATCCTTTGCCTCTTTTATCTCCTTGATTAAAGAAAGGGGAGCTTTAAACACCACACTGCCATAGGAAGTTTATTCTAATAAGTGTGTGGCAGCCAAATCAGAGAATGTTTTGGTTCAGGTGGAAGCCAAAACCCTCGATTTTATTCTGTTTCCTCTGAGAGCAGCAGGGACTGTGAGCAGAGACTTTGCTTTTTGGGGGGTTTAGTGCCAGGACAGGGGAGTGGGCTGGGGTTAGGTGGGATTTTGGGGGGATTCCTCCCTGGGAGGGGGCTGAGACCCCTTGCCCAGAGCAGATGAGGCTGCCCTGCATCCCTGGCAGTGTCCAGGGCTGGGCTGGGGCAGTCTGGGGTCCCTGCCCGGGCTGGGCTGGGCTGGGCTGAGCTCTCAGGAGGGGATGGGATGTTCTGGGTGGTGTCAATATGGAGCAGACCCGGGTCCCCGGCGCTGCTGAGCAGGGCAGGGCAGAGGTGGGAGGTGAGGAAAGGCAGCATCCATCCCCTCCCAGTGCCCTGAGCCTGGAAGGGACCTCCTGGCACTCACAAACCCCTGACACCTTCACCAGGGGCTCGGGCTCTGGGATCCACCCTTGTCTGTACTTCAGAACATCTCCATTTGTTCTCCTAAGCAGGTGTTAATAACACAGATAATTTTACTGAGTGAGAAATGAAATTCACCTACGTGCTGCCAGATCGACGCCTCCAGGGAAGTGTTCTGAGCCTAGAGCTGGTGGAATATTTCACTCTATTTCAGAGTTTTTTTAGAGATGGACTAAAGGACTGTGCTCACAAATGTCAGTTTCGCTTGGAATGTTTAGGAAACAAAGCAATTGAAACCAAAACTGGTAACAAAGTAGCAACAAATGAACAAAGTATCAAAGTAGTAACGAAGTAGTAACAAAGTAGCAACAAAGTATCAAAGAATCAAATTAGTAACAAAGTAGTAACGAAGTAACAAAGTAGTAACAAAGTAACAAAAAGTAACAAAAGCCAAATCGAAAATAGAGGCTGGTTTGTGAATATTTCAATTTCCTTTGTCTGTATTTGATTAAAACCACCTCAGATTTAACAGGATTTTTCTTTCAAATAGAAAGAAAATCAAGAAGAAAAATAGCCCTGCCTGAAAGTCCTTGTTATTTTGTTCTTCTTTGGAGTATTTTATCATTCTCAGCAAGAATTAACCGGAGTAGCCGAAGTTTGCCAGTGATTGATAGCGCCACCTTCAATGTTACCACTCAGACCCTGTTTAGTGCTCTTTCCCCCCTCCGGGGTGCGGGTGGGCATTTGGCAGAGTGCGAAATTCCCTTTGTGCAGCTGGAGAGGCAGCAGCGGGCAGGGTCTCAGAGAGAGCCGGGCAGGAGGGGCAGGAGGGGCAGGAAGGGGCAGGAGGGGCAGGAGGGGCAGGAGGGGCAGGAGGGGCTCGGGGCTCCAGCGCTGCGTCGGTCCCGGAGCGGCCCGGGCTCCTCCGGCCCCGCG
>VZRX01009491.1:0-17009 GCA_013398075.1 Notiomystis cincta | reverse complement strand
GATCACCGAGGGGATGGAGCGATCTCTGAGGGGATGGAGCGATCTCTGAGGGGATGGAGAGATCTCTGAGGGGATGGAGCGATCACCGAGGGGATGGAGCGATCTCTGAGGGGATGGAGCGATCTCTGAGGGGATGGAGAGATCTCTGAGGGGATGGAGCGATCACCGAGGGGATGGAGCGATCACCGAGGGGATGGAGCGATCACTGAGGGGATGGATGGATCACCGGGAGAGGGATGGATCTCCCCGGCTGCGATCACCCCGAGCCGGCTCCGCCTGGGGCTCTGCGATCTGCCCATCACGTCCCACCCAGCGGCACGGGCAGAGCCCCGGCCGTGCCCTTGGCTGGTGCTGCCCTCCTCAGTGCCCAGCTGCTGTCCCCTGGCTGTCCCCGGGCTCCCAGCGGCACAGGGGCTGTGCCAGGGAGTGTCCCGGTGTGTCCCAGCGCCCCAGGGGGTGTCCCAGTGTGTCCCAGTGTGTCCCAGTGCCCCAGAGGGTCCCTCTCTGTGACAAGCTGTCCCTGTGTGCTCTGCTCCTTTCCCTGGGTAACTCTCACAAAGTTGGTTCTGAACTTTTGGCTTTACAAATGTGTTTCTCCCAGATGAGAAAGCAGGCAGCTTGTGCTGAAAATTAACTTGCTAATAAAAATAATTAGTACACGAAGGGACAATCACCAAAATCAAATCCTGCTTTGTTTCTCTAAGTGTGTGTGAGTATTGCATGAATAGGAGCAGATTATGGGAATAAATCACTTGAGATCTGCATCTCGGGACCCAGCTGAATGATGCTTCTTGTCTCTCTGGATACCTCAGGTCCTTTTCTTTGTAGTTTTGCATTCGAGCAGCCAGATTTTTATGCACATTCATAAGTATTTCAGAAAAAACAAATCACTCAGTTGTCTGGTTTGTTTTCTGGTACCACGACTACACAATGAAATTACCATTTTGCAGCTTCCACCAGTAAATCTTTTGTCTAGTCCTAAATCCCCTGCCTGGCCCTTCCCATCACTGCCTGTACAGTTGGGAAATTCACAGCTTCCCCGTCAGCAGGTTTTATTTTCTAATTCCCTTCCTGTCCTAGAAGATTTTTCATCATTACTTGCACAATCTGAGATTTAAACCATCATCTATTACTTCACTCCCATGCCTGCTGTGAAGAATTTCCCCCTTTCCCCCCCAGCCTTTATTTCCTCTCAGATCCCAGGAGGAAGGTGAGCATTCCTGAGATCTCCTTTCCTTCCTGTTGCTATTTATGCACCTGGGGAGTTGAGCTTCCCCTGCAGCCAGGACCCTGGAATGCTGAGCCTCCATAAAACACTGCCCTGTGAATTCATTCTCCTGCAACTGCTGATTTCCATCCTCCCTGCAGGTACAAACCACCCCAGAGCCCTTCACTGGAATTTATCTACGGGAGGGATGTGCAGCAGCCTCGTTTCCCAGGGTGATTTTGGAATAAACCAGGCAGCCACGCCCAGGGCAGAGCAGAACAGAAGCCCCTAAGGCAGAGGAGCAGGAGCTGGGCTGCAGCAGCCGTTGTTGCCCTTGCCCTGGGCAGGGAGGGGTGCAGGGCCTGGCAGCGTGTCCTGCACAGCTGGACAGCCCCAGCACCTCACGGGGCAGGGACTTGGGGCCTGGGGCTCCCTCCCCTTCTCCTGCAGCTGTGGGGCAGCTCTGAGAGCCCCCCAGACTGACAGGAGCCCCAGGCAGCCCACAGGGAACCAGCTGAGTGCAGAGCTTCGGTCCCTTGGATGTCTGGGGGTTTATTGCAGGTCTGAGGGTTGGGAAGGACCTTTCAGATCACCCAGTCCAACCTTCAGCCAGCACCCCCTGCTCACCAGTAACCCTTGGCCACCTTTTCTAAACTCTGCCAGGGATGGTGACCCCCACTGCCCTGGGCAGCTGTCACAGTGCTTGACAACCCTTTCCATGAAGGAATTTTCCCTAATATCCAGCCTGAACCTCCCCTGGCACAACCTGAGGCTGTTTCCTCTTGTCCTTCTAACCTGGGGGAAGAGGTTAATGGGGATAAATGGGAACAAACCAGATTTCTCACTCTTCCTGATTTAGGAAACGCAGTGGCTGAGCTTTAAGCTGCTGGATTCAGTACAGGGATTTCCTGATTTTGGCACATTTTGTGCCTTTTGTATCCTGGGGGCAGTTAAGCCCCTCAAGCCTAAACCCTCTTTTATCCAGTGCTAGATCAAAAATGCCTTCCAAAAATATCTCACATCTGAGCAGTTCTGAGGGGAATCACCTTCTCCTCATTTTGAGGGAGACAGACAGGAGAACAGAAATGTCCTTCCCCAAAGCACAGAGCTGCTGAGGGTTGGATCAAATCCAGAATCACAGAATGGTTTGGGCTGGAAGGGGCCTTAAAAATCACCCCATGTGGGGGGCTTGGACCAAACATTTGAGCAGCTACAGCAGTTTACTCCTAAGAGGTTGGATTTGGAGGTCTTTTCCCACCTTTCTGATCCCCTGTGCTTCGTCCTGGCAGCTGCAGGAGCCTGGGTGGTGCACCCCAGCTGCCACTGCTGGGAGGGAAGTTTTGCTGTTTTTATCTTTAAAATGAAAAAAATTCCTGTCAAAATGAATGGGTGGGTTTAGGTTTTAATGGAACCAGAGTTTTCCCAGAAAAATGAGCATTATTCCCATCATTGTGCTTAATAATTTTATCTCCTGTAGTAACTCTGTCCCCTGAAAACAGAGGTTGAACTTCTGTGCCTGTCAGTGAGAGTGGCAGGCTTGGTGTTGGGGCAGGAAAATGAGGGTAAAACTCGGGGTGACTTCACAGAGCTCACGCACCTCCAGCCTTGCTCGGATTTATGAGCATGAGCTGGGAAGGTTTTGTGATTTTAATTTTATTTATTTAGTATAATCGTTGTGCTTTGAACAGGAAAGCAGACTGATCCTTGTCTTTTCTCTGTCCTGCCTAAATCTCATCTGTAATACCAGAACAGCCAAAGTTCCTTGCCTTGCTGGTGGAACAGACTGCTTAAGCACTAAGCCCTGGTAATCCAGTTTGTTTTCCTCCCAGTAACTGTAATATGAAGATATGCACAGCTTGTGCTTGATGTAAGCACTGAGATCATGACAGTGCTCCCAAATCCTTTTATTTTAAGATTTATTTAGTTGATAAACTTCACATGTTTGTCCTTCATTTGTCATTTCTAGCAGAGGATTTAGCCCAAAGGCAGCTTCCCATTCCTTCCCCTTTCCTTCTGCCTGGAGCATTGTTGCTCCGGAGCCTGGAGGTGTCACCTGCAGGTGGAGAAGTGAGAGGCTCTCAGGGATGCAGCCTGGGGCTCTCTCTGTGACCTTGGCAGCCTGAGCAGCTCCTTTCCCCTCCTCTCTCCTCCCTACGAGCCCTCCTTTCCTTCCCAGTCCCCAGGGTTTCCTCCTGCTCTTTGTCTAAGGGACTCTGCCCTTTGCACTGCCAGTGTCCAGTCACTCTCTCCAGAATCACTATTTACACTTGGATTAAGCACTCATATTATTCAGTACAGTGGCATTAATAACACCAAAATGCCATTTTATACAATATTTAAGATCAGAATTTGCTATTGGAAATCAATGAGAACACCTTCCTAAAAACTCAGTGACCTGAATGTCCCTCCTTATATAAGAGGTGTCTATATTTATCAGTGCTGATATCAGCTGCTGTGGTTACCTGGCTGTTCATGGCTTGCACAGAGTCCTGAGCTGTGTTTCTCACACAACCAGCTCCTGTCAGGAAAGGGTCACTTCAGTCTGCACTGAGATTCCAGTTAATTCCTGCTTATTTTCAAAGCAGAAGCCTGGAGATGAGAGGCTGCAGCCCCCAGTAGCAGAACTGCTTTGGCACCCAGGACCGTCTGTGAGCAGGAGGGGCTCAAGGTGACAGCAATTCCCTGTTCAGAGCCCAGCTTCCTCTGCTGGCAGAGCTGGGGCAGGGAGAGAGCCTCCAGTCTGCTCCCAGCCCTGCTGGAAACAGAACCTCAGCGTCCCTGGACAGATTTAGAGTCAGAGCAGGGATGCCAAGTGATCAATGCCACTGCAAGCAAGGCCCCTCTGCTCAGCCTGCAGTAAATCTGTGGACACTGCACATGACACACAACATTTGCACTCTCCAGGTGCAGAGGATTAGGGCTCTGTTTGCTGGGTTTAACATTCTGGGTCTATCTTGAAGTTTTTATCCATACATATGGATATATCTATATATCTGTCTCCTGGAGCTGATTCAGTCTGGGCTGTAATCAGTATAAAATTGCAGGGTAACCCCATCACCTGTAAACATTCTGGTGGGAAAATGTGCAGCACCAGCAGGAATTCAGATTAAAGATGTTAAAAAGTATCTTTTCATCAGTGCTTTCTTCCTCATTAAACACGGAGTTTGCTCGTAAGCATTTGCCAAATAAAGAGGAAGAAATAGGTAAAAGGAAATACTCTGCAATTAAGTTCCCTTGAATTTCCCCAGAAGGTTCACCTCAGTTTGGTTTAATATCCCTTCAGTCCTCCTGAGCCGTCTGAGGCTGGGATGTAAAACAAATGTGTGCAGGGTGGGCTCCCCTGGCTGTGGGGGCTGCTGGGGTCCTGCAGGGCTGCACCAGCCCCTCCCTGACACTTTGTCTCTGGTTTTCTGCATTCCAGCAGAACGTTCTCTGCCTTCGGACTTGTTGGATATTCCAACATTAGGTGTGGCTTAGCAAAGACCGGTTTTTTATCGAAGTAAAGTGTCAACAAAATTCGTTCCTTGGAGGCTGCTTTGATGTTTCACTTCTCCCGTTTGCACCGGGGCAGAAGAAGTGGTTTGGGGAGACTTTAATATTCAGGAGGTATTGGTTCAGTGCTGCTTCAGGTGTGGGTTCCTGCAAGGTCCTCTGGGCGAGCAAACGGGGCAGTTTGACTCGCAGTGATTTTTCACACCTGAAACTCTGCAGATAAGCGAGCGCTGCCCTTCAGCCGGGCGATTTCCGAAGGGCCTTCATATTCATGAGTTACCTGGCAGCCGCTCTTTCCCCGCCGCAGACGGTGTTTGGATTTACAGAGGGGCTATCTGAGGGCTCGCTGGCCTTGGAGTGGCCAAAAATCCCATTTCTGTGCCTGCCGGGGGTGCCGGGAGTGTGCTGGGTGCTGCTGCCTGCCCGGGAACAGCCCGGGCTGCTTCACCCTGTGCCCGTGGGTGTGAAGATGCTCTGCCGGGGCAGCCCCAGCACCTTTCTAAGGGTAAAATCTGCTCTTTCAGCTGCTCTGCTGCAGATTTTTGTATGCGAGGGAATCTGCAGTTACAAAATAGAACCCACCCAAGTGTCCCCAGGCCCCGGAGGTTTCAGCTGCTGTTCTGAAGAATTCCATTGCCCTTCAGAGCCGCCTGTCAGGGCTGGGTGTCCCAGCGAGTCTTTCCCAGGTGCAGGAGCAAAGCAACCGTTGCCCTCGCCAGGGAACTCAGGGTGTAACACACACACAGCCCCGGGCTGAGAGCTTTCCTTAATGCTATTTTGGAATCTTTGACTGACTTGAAAAGAACTTGGTGCTTGTGTCATTTATGTAAATCGGGCTCCGTCTGTCACTGCCTATTGTGCGTAAAGGGGTTGGGAGAGGCTTTTTTGGGAATGCACGAGGCTATTTCTGCTGAAATAACCACCCTACCACTTCCATGGCACAATATTTTTTCCCATAATTGTAGCACAATTACCCACGATAGAAATCAGAGGATGATTCTCACAGCTGTCCTAGAGCTAGAATGGAAGAGTTGGTGTTTCAGAGGCAGAAGCCGTGCTCGGTTCTGCAGAACTGGAGTGTTGACGTGGGGCAGCAGTGTCAGCTCAGGCCAACACCTGGCGAGGGTGGCAAACACCAGCGAGGGGTTGGCATCATCTCCTCGTGGTGCTGCTTCCCAGGGAGGGGCTGCACCCCCTCCCGAAGGACACCAGGATGTGCAGAGACCAAACCACACAAAGGGACAGAGCAAGGCATGGAGAGGAGCTTTAAAAGGGTGTTTTTGTCCTTTCCTGTTTTAAGGAGGCTCAGGGGGGACTCTCTGTGTCCCTGACAGGAAGGGCCAGCCAGGGAGGATGGGGCTGTGCTCCCAGGGCACAGGGACAGCAGGAGGGCAGTGCCTGGACATGGCACTCGGAGCTCTGGGCTGGTGACTCGGTGCTGCCGGGGCAGAGCTGGGACTCGATGGCCTCAACCTGAAGGATTCTGTGATTCTGGGAGTCACAGGAAATGTTTTTGGTGTCTGGGAGAGCTCAGGAGGTGTTCAGGGTGTCCCAGGCAGAGGTTGGGGACTGACCATGAGCACCTGGACTGTCCCTCACTACCCTCACTGGGCTGCCAGAGAAGGAGCCCTACCAAAGATCATCACAGCCCCTGAACCTTTCTGTGCAGGTCTAAATGTCCTGGGAAAGTCACTGTGCCACACTTTGAGCTGTGGCCCTCTGGGCTGTGCTGGGTTTGAACCAGAGCTTTAAAATCCTGGCACAGGAGCCCTTTTCCTCCTTCACTGTGGTTTCCAAATTGTTATTAATAAAACATACCCTGTCTGTGTCTCGATGCAGAGACACCTTAGTCCTGCTCTGAGCCCTCCCATTTATTATTTATACAAGCATTTAACAGCTCTGACAGGTTTCAGCAGTAACACCAGGCAGTTGTTTGCAAACCAGAATTAGGAACAAAAATATGAGGTACTGCAAAAAGGGTTTTTTTAAGTGCATGTTATGGCATGGGAAGCATCCCTGGGTCACAGGAGGAATGATGGAGGGTGTGCTGTTTTCTGAGATTTTTGACAGATTTACCTCTTGCCTTCTGTCTCCAAGTTAGAAGAGCCATTCAAGTCGGGGTATTTCATACACCTCTGTGTAAATATATATAAATATATATATATGGCTGCTAATTTAATTTATATATGCAGCAGGGTTGGGTAAGAAGTGAAGAGATTAATTGTGCTGCCTTATTAGAACCTCAGCAAAGCTGATTGCGTTTCCCTGCCTGCTCTCACTTCTGAGGATGGATGGATGGATGGATGGATGCTCCTGTGAATGTGGAGGATTCTGCCTCCTTCCACAGAGGATTACCCAGGCTGCTGCTGCAGGTTCAGAGAGGTTTAACAGCAGCTTTCCAAAGCTAGGGAATAACCACTGGAGTGGCAAAGGCTTCTCTGAGAAATTTCCCTGAGCAAAGCTGTGGCTGAACCAGGAAATCCGCCTGGGGAAGGTCACGGCTCCCAGGAATGTTGTTCAAAAGCAGGGAGAGAGGCAGGGAGCTCCAGGCAGATCATGGGGGCTTCACTTACACCCCTGTACCCTTGAAACAACAGCAAATCTGTGCAATAACTAAAAATAAAGAGTAGAGCCCCGAGTCCCAGGGATAAAGGGAGGAAGCTCTACCAAGGATTTTGATCCTGCTCTACTGAAGGGGAGGGAATTTTACGGTTGACTTTGAGGGAAGCAAAAACAAGTCTTTGAACTGGATTACTTCTTATTTTCATAGCACTGTGGAAAATATCTCCAGCTCATATGAAAACAAGTCACTATTATCTCCACTGCCAGGGCACTGAAGCTTGGAGAGTGTGAGCCTTGGAAAATGAAGCAGGAAATGGGTGACAGAGTTGGGAGCCAGGTCTCAACCTCTCCAACTTCAGCCCAGTGAAAGACTTTGTAGAAACAA
This sequence comes from Notiomystis cincta, assembly GCA_013398075.1. Lineage (NCBI taxonomy): Eukaryota > Metazoa > Chordata > Aves > Passeriformes > Notiomystidae > Notiomystis > Notiomystis cincta. The sequence goes on along the minus strand of VZRX01009491.1, from coordinate 9,363 downwards.
AGTGACTTTTTCTTGTATTCTCCAAAGGTGAGCACCCACAGGATGAGCCTGGACCTCCTTTTCCAGCTGCCTTCTGGTGGTGTAGGTTAAACACTCAGAAGTAGGTTACAGAGGACTCGAGAGCTGAAGAACAAATATTCCTCTGGTGACTTGTTGGTGGCCTAGTTCTGGGCAGCAAAGTCAGAGGAGACAGAGCATTTCAAATCACACTAAACAAACGCTGGAGGCACCTTCAGGAGAGGCCTAGGGAGATCTGCAAAGCCAAGTGAAGAGGCACCACTGGATGTTCAGGAGCTGCTGGATCCTGGGAGAGGAGCTGAGGGCAGTGGGGCTGGGGCTCAGATCCTGCTGGTCTGGAGGTCAGGGAGTGCTCCTGAACCTCCCTCGAGTGCCTCTGAAACTGGAATTAACCACCAGCCCTCTGAATTCATGATGTATTTGGATGGATATTTGATCAGAAATTGCATTCAGTTCTCAAGTGAAGAAAAGGAGAAAACCCTTCAGCTGTTAAATGCTGTCTCTGTCACCAGGAACAGGTTTCAGGTGTTTTAGGGGTGCAGAGGCTGCCTGTCCTTGGAGTGCCCTTTGTCACAGCCACAGCAGCCGGCTCTGTGTAGGGACAGAGAAAGGAGGCATGGTCTTGTATTTAAAGGTTTTATGGGACATGAAATAATTTTGCTGGTTAAAAGCTAAGCTTTATAGTGTTTCTATTTTTAATTAAATATTAATTGCAGAAGATGGCTCTGGAATTGACTGTTCAGATCATTTAATCCATATAGATGACCTTTATGTTGAATTTATTCTCTCATGCTTACACTGCCCTTCAACCCCATCTGGGCACTGACCTCATCTGCCAGGCTCTTCCACTCTTAATTAGAAAGATGCCGAGCTCACACTCCTCTTTAATGTTTATTAATGTTCCTCTGCCCAGGATCCTGGTGATTGCTGCTATAAACTTTCCCTGGCAGCTCTTTGTGTACAAACAGCCAAGTTATTCCCACTCACTTTCGAGGCTCAGGAGAACTCCAGAGGGGCCAGGAAAGGGGGAACATTTCTCCTGGAGCTGAAAAGCAAACCCACCTCCTATGCTCCTTTAGTGGAACAAAAGCATTACTTGAAAAATCTTTCTTTTTTTTTTTTTTTCCCTCTCCCAACCATCTTAATTCAGTTCTTTTGATGCTGATAAGCAGCTTTGTGCAGCATGAAATTTCCTACCATGGTTCTGAGTTGCCTGAGAATTCAGGTATAAAAATGAACCACTGCCCAGCAAGAAAATGTGTGTGCATGTGCTGAGAGCTCTGAAAGGATTAGGTTCATCTGCAAAACTCTGTTGGCTGCTGTGAGATGTGATTCTCCTTCTCCTGTCAATGCTCAAGTCACAAGCACTGGTGTGGTTAAGGACTGAAAAGTTAATTAAAGTGGCAAGTTAAGGAGGGGAACCAGTCTGTTCCACCTGCTGGTCTGTGGCACACCTGAGAGCAGAGGCTGGCACCAAAGGGGAGGGTTTGGGTTGCACTTTAAATTACTCGAGCTCCTCTGGCACACCAGGCTCTGGTTTCCACTGCTCTGCTGCTGCTCTGCGTTGGATTACGTGGCCTTTGGTGGAAACAAAGCTAAACCCAAAAACTCCACCCCAAAGAGCTGCTTCAGAGGACCAAGGGACTGTGCCAGGAGCCCAGGAAGGCTCTGGCTGCTGGAATGTGAGAGGGACTCAAGCAGAGGGCTCTTGCTTTCAGAGAGAGCTGTGTCTGATGTCATTGCACAGAGCAGAGGAGGGAGTGCAAAATAAGAGAAAAAAAATTAATGTTATTCCTTCAAAATCTGCTTTTGCCCTCTGGGGTGACAGTAACCACCTTCTGTGCTGTTTAGGATAACTGAGGCCTATCAGGATGTTGCTTCAGTTTGGGGATTTGACACATGGATCAAGTCCCTTAAGCCTGCTCCTGAGGATTTGGAGATTTTTTAAGCTCAAATGCACAAAGCAGCCTCTGAGCTGTGGCTGCTGGATGGATCAATGGAACTGCATTTAACTTCTCAAGCAAAATCTGCCATGTTCCTTCCCTTGCATCCTCTCCTGGAGTTTCTATTTAATGTTTAATAATACAGTTGCTGTGCTCGCTGTTGTTTTCCAGCAACAGCCCCCTTAAAGTGGGAAAAAAATCCCGGAGAAGAAAAAGCCACGAGCTCTTTAAGCACATTTCCTACACCTCTCCCTGTCTCTGCCCTGCAGCTATAGCAGGGCTATTATAATTCCAACCTGGATGTAAACCAGCCAGGTTCATCAGCTGGGAAGTCAGAAATGTCCGTGCTGAGAAGGGCTGTGGCAGCAGCCAGTTCAAGGGACCCCCAGTTCCCCCAGTTCCCTCAGTCTCCCAGATTTACACCTGGTGCTCAGGAGGTGCCAGGGTTTGCTCCCCCTCCAGCTGCTGCTCCTGGTTGGTTCAGAAGCCAAAGGAATTTCCACTCCTGGGCTCTGCCCATCCCTCGCCCTGGGCAGGCACAGCCGGGCTGGACACTGATGTGTGCTGGGCACTGCAGCACCTGCAGCTCTTGGACCTGGTGTGAGCAGGGTCTGGACAGCAACACCTCCCCTCTGGGCACCTGTGTGGGTTTTGGAGCCCTCTGCACCTCGGAATGTTTTATCTGTGCAGCAGCACCCACACAGGGCTCGGGAAAACTGGGGCTGGGAATGCTGCCTCCTCTTCCTCTGGGAGTCAGTGCAGTGGCAAAGAGCAGAGACCCTGCACTTCCCACAGATCAAGCCTTTGGGATGCCTGGTTCTGGGAATGCCAGGCTGGTTTGGGGGTGCATCCATCCTGATCCTTCAGCCCAGCTCCTGAGGGGTCTCACAGCAGTGCCCTTTGCAATGTCTGTGCCAGTTTGTCAGCCTGGCTCAGGGGACTGTGAATCCCTGTCCTGCTCAGAGCCCTGCCCAGGGACAGGCAGCCCCCCAGGGCCGTGGGATGTGAGAGCAGCTCCAGCTCTGGGCCCTGCCCCTTGTGCTCTCCAGGTAGCTGGAAACCTTCCCCTTCCAGCTCTGCACAATTAAATTGATGACTTTATGAATGGATCAGAAAAGGAAATTTGATTATTTCTCAGCCATGCATTGCTGTCTGTAATTGCACAGATTTGGACTTTAATTAGTCAGATTGCTTCCTCAGCACAGGGCTGGACAGGACAAGAATGTTCTCATAGGAAGCTGAATGTCCTCCCCTTATCAAACCCCAGCCACACCTCTGGGTTCTTGTATTTGCCTCCTGAAAGGTTCTAATTAGGCCCTGGACCTAAACATTGCCATTGGGTCTCACTCCATTTGGGTTTGTGTCCTGCATTTGTTCTCTTCTACTCGATGTATTTTGGTGTATTTTTCTGCAGTTGGTTTTGCACAGCAGGAAAAGAGATGCTGGCAGTGAAACTTGACTGAAATCCATATGTGCAGTTTGCACCTTTACTCATCTCCCACACCTGTAATGATTTTCCCAGGCAGATGAGTTTTGGGCACAGGTGCTTCAGAGCAGACACTCCAGAGCAAGGCGTGCGTTACACAAATCGAATTTTGAAATTAAATTTCCGATGCCTCGAGAAAAAGATTGCAGGGAGCTAAAAAAAGCCCTGAATCTGATGGTGAATATGAATATACCAGCAAGTCACACTTCAATAAGCTCCAGAGCTGGAGAACCAGTCCCTGGAAGAGCTCAGTGGTCTCTGTTTTAACCTCTGTCTGCAGCCTGGGCTCTGCCCCTGGAGTCCTCATCCAACTCCCTTGGCTTCCTGGCTGGATCCTTTTCCTTGTGCAAAGCAATGCTGGGCTGCTTAACTGAGTATTTCCAAGCACCTAAATCTTGGGGCAGTCATTTTAATAAATATGAAGGGTGGGACTCCTGCCTGGATATGTAACAGGGATCTGCTCTATAATACATGTGGAAAGCAGCGCAGCTGCACTGTGTTAATTAAGTATACACCAAACATATGGCAATACACCTCCAGACCAACAGGCACAGAGCTCTCTTGGATGCAATTAGCTCTTGTGCATGCATAAAGAATCAGCCATGAACCCCAAAATGCACAAGTCCTGACCCCTGACTGTGGAATTACTGGTGCTGAACTGCTGCACTTCCGTGGTTTTCTCGTCACTGAAATGCTGCTGAGGTTGGGGTGTTCAAAAGAAAGAAAAATACCCTATTTTCTTCTATTTCTGATCTCCTTTGGTGCACTGTGCCTGCATTAGAGCTTTGCCTCTGGGGAGCCAGAGGAGTGGCTGAGGGAAAGAAAAACATCCCTGGAGGGAATGGTCTTCACTGCCCTGCAGTTTGTGCAGTTACTCCTGCAGGTTTCAAAGAGATGAAAAGCTGCTGTGCAGTGTCACTGCCTGATGCAGCACTCCCATTCCTGGGTGAATTTGCACCACGATGTTCCAGGTTCACCACAACAAAATCTTGACCTGATCAGTATCGAATGAAGAAAACAGCAGTGGCAGGGCCCATAATATTCCATCAGTGACTGCTGTCTGTGCAGGAGCAGTGCTGGGTGCCCAGGGACCCGAGAGCTGGACCAGGGGCACGAGCACAGGTGAGGAGAAGCTGCCCATGTGACAAACCCCTGACCCTGGTGCCGCCCGGATTCACTCAAAGCTCCAGTGCTGCCTCAGCCCAAGCAAAGTACAGCAGGAGGAACAAGAGGAGAAGGAGGAGCAGCTCCAGGGCAGGGGGAACCTGTTTCCCAGAGATGTTTTTGTCCTGGTTCCCGAGGAAATCCTGCCAGGCTGTTCCTGGGAGTGCAGCAGCCTCATGCTCCTCCTCTTGCTCAAGGACTCTTCAAAAGGCTCAAGGCTTCAGATAAATTGGCTTTTGCTTCTTATGGCTTGGATAACTGGGGAGCTTCACTCCTGATTGTAATTGGGGGGCTGTTATTTATTGTTTGAGCTGACATTTCCAGCAGCTCTTGCTGGAGTTGGCTGTTTGGCCTGCAGAGAGGTGGCTCTGGGGACAGGGAAGGCTGTGTGAGTGCAGTCAGTGTGAGCACTGCTCACCTGGACACACAGACCAGCTTCAGAGGAGCTGCTGGTGCAGCTCTGCCTTGCTTTTCTCCAGTAGAGATGGATATCACCTCTTAGGGCAGACACTTAACACTGGCTGTTCCTACTCCCAGCCTCATGCAGCAGCATATAATTAGTTTTCACACCTTGGCTATGTTTAACTCCCCTCTGTCTCATCTGTTAATTTGCTAACAAGCAGCAAATGTGTTTTCAAGTAGGCTCCAAATGGGAGGCCAAGACCTCATAGTTCACCTTCTCAGGGAGCTGCTCAGAGGGCACAGTTCTTAGATAATTTTCAAATATCTTGTATTCATGTAGTTTTTACAGCCTGGACAAAAATGAGATTGTATATCTTAATATTAATGCAGAAAGTTGTAAATGGGCTCAAAGCTAATAGCATAAAATAATCTTTAATTTCCTTTTGGTGCAGGGAAATGATTTAATGTAAGTAAAGGCACCAGTCTGACAGCCTGGCAGCACCTTCCACCTGGAGCAATTTCTACTCTATCAGTGTTGTGGCAGTTGAGGGGGCTGCTCCTAAAGAGACTTTTAGAGGGTATTTGGGGAGTGGGGGAAGATGGATTCCAATTACTCTGTGCAGAAGATCCAGGTTTAGGAGATGGGAGACTGAACATGGACACTGGACTTTAGTCCCTCCTCAGTGACTTTGAGGTGAGGGGAATCTCCTCTCTCTAAATCTCTCCAAAGAAGTCCTGAGACCAAAGAGTCCTCAAAGTGCTTTTGCCTCACCCAACAGCCTCAGACTGGAAGCAGTGCCAAGCACATACAATGGTGTGGTCCTGTTTGCTGCAGGAACAGAGCACCCACGAACTCATAAATGTGAATTGAAAAAAGAATTAAAACATTGTAAACAACTCTGGTAGGTCCGTGCTGGAGTCCAGACGGGTGCCTGGGTGGATTTCTGGAAGAATTTCTTCCTAGGAAGGGTGTCAGGCACTGGGAGTGCCCAGAAAGGTGTGGAGTCCCCTCCCTGGAGGTGGCCAAGGAACACCTGGCCCTGGCTCTGAGTGCTCTGGCTGGGCAAGGTGGGGGGACTGGATGATCCTGGGGGGATTTTCCAACCCAGTGACCCTGGGATTCTGTACAGGGAGAGAGTTTTTAGATTGCATTGCCAGTGGTCAAACCAGCTACCACCACTGCATTTTTCTCACTGATAAATTTTGACTTCATAGGTCAGATCTCCTCTGTCTGGACATAAATGAAGAACATCTCCTTTTTAATCTTTTCCCCCTACCTTTGTGCTCAGTGGTACAGCAGTCATTGCCTCTGTGCTGCTGTGTGTGGAATATCAAATTTGGAGCTGATCTAGGGCCAGCCAGAGCAGGGGGTGACCTCTGTCATGTTGAAGTCCCCACGACTGCCACTCACAGGCTCACACAGGCGTGTGCTGCTCACAAACCCTTCCCGTGCGTCAGCCTGACTTTTATTCATTTGTTCCTTTATTTATCTATCCATCATTCCCTCCAATTGTTTGCATAAGAATGGAGATTAAAACTTCTGCAATAATAGCTGGAGCTGAAATTGGATTCTAAGCCTGCCCTGGGCTGATTGGAGTTGTCAGAGAACTCCCCTCGTTAGGGGATGATGCCCTGCCCAGCCCAGCCCTGCTGCCCCTGCAGATTAAGGGAAGATTGTTCTTTCATTTTCATATTCTGCAGCTCTCATTCACCCAAGTAAATAAATTGAAGCTGCCTGTGCCATTTGTCCTAAGTCTCTTTTCCAGAGAGCTGCCACTGATTATCGACCTTTTTTATTTTCCATTGCTAATCCTCCTCCTTCCTTCAGTGGTCTGTTCATTTACTAATCCCAGCTGTCATGTGTGTAGATGTTGAGAGGTGGAAATCTAATCTCAGTGGGGTTTTTGTTCTCTCCTAATGTACTCAGGGAGATTCACAGGATTGAAGCTGTTTTTAGGGGGTTGGCAGTGGAGCAGATGCCCAAATGACCACTGCTACCTGGCCTGGGGAAGTGAATCCAGACATCCATGGATTTGGCCTGGCTTTATTCAAATGCAGGCTGGTTTTATAGTTATAAATTGCACTCTGATCCTTCCTGATAATTTCACTGAGACAGAAGTGGTCTGTTAAGAGGTTTGGAGCCTTTCCCAAACAACGAGCTTCTTTAAATAGGAGATGGGCTGAGCCAGAGCCAGAGCTCCTCTACGGGGCAGAGCAGGAGTCGTGCCTGGAGCTGCACCAGGGGGAGGTTCCACTGGATATTAAGGAGAATTTCTGCACAGAAGGGGTTGTCCAGCATTGGAACAGTCTGCCCTGGGCACTGGTGGAGTCCCCATCCCTGGAAGGGCTCAGAAAACGTGTGGATGTGGCACTTGAGGACGGGGTTTAGTGGTGACCGTGGTGGTGCTGGCTGATGGCTGGACTGGGTTACCTTAAAGGTCCTTTCCAACCTAAATTTTTCCGTGGTTCCCAACAGCAGGATGCCAAGCTGGGAAGATGCAGCATCTCCTGAGCCACTGCTGGGCAGAGCTGGGGCAGAGCTGGGGCAGCTGCAGAGGCACAGCCCCGAGCAGAGGCTTGGAGAGGTGGGGAGGATTGACAAGTTTAACGTCACAGGCGTGTTCCCAAATGAATCTGTTGTGATAGGTATTAGTCATAAGTATAAACTGCAGGGAGATTTGCATTTTATTCTCTTTATCCTACTTCAATCCCGAACAGCCCCTTCTGCCCACCCTAATTTGGCATATTTAAGGGGATTTGCTGCATTTTTCAGTAATTAAAGGTCCCGGAGAACAGCGAGCTCCTTTAAAGGGAGTGCTGTGTGTGCACACTCAGGCTGGGCTGTGCACAGCTCCTTGTGCCCAAACACTCACAGGCTCATGGACTCTCCAAGGCTAGAAAAGCCTCTAAAACCATGAATCCAACCATTAACCCAGCACTGCCCTGTTCACCACTAAACCCTGCCCCCCATCCACATCCAGGGAGCTGGGTGATCCCTCAGGAATCAGACTGGTCCCTGTTTTGTGCTCATTCCCACTGGGAATCCACACTTTGGTTTTGTGGGTTTCCTCTTCTCCCCTCTGGATTATTTTGGGGGTTCTCAGCTCCTGGCTGAGCTGCCTGCACATCTCAAACACAGCAGGACTTCCACACTAAGAGTCTGAATTTGTCTGGTCTCTGTCATGTGCTGGTCTCATTGTGTTTTATGACCTTTAATTAATTAAGCTTCATAAAATTCTAATCATGCTGGAATTATTAATCCTGTTTTAAATTAACTGGCCAAAGAGAGGTGAAATGTCTCACCAGGCTGTGGGTACCTGATTTGAACCCTGAGGTCCTGCTGCCTCCAGCCTTGCTGTAACCCAGCAGGAAAATTCACTTTCCACAGGGCTTCAGGTGAAGCCTTTGGCTCCAAAGCTCCTGTGCTGAATTCTTCCCACTGCACATGGCTGCAACTCCTTCGACCCCAAGCCAACCATGTCTAATCCCAGGACCCCACCACAGCTCCTGCTTTGGAAGCAGTTTCAGTAAAAGCAGGAGTGAGAATTCCCTCTCCTCCTGGCTGCCAAAAACTTCCACGACTCCTTAATTCCTTTCACACAAGTGCAGAAGGCAGTCCTATTTTATCAATCTTAGCCTGGGATTTCTTGGCATTAAGTGACTTGTAATTTTCTTTGGGAGGAAAGTTGGTGAGTGGTTATTTAAAGCTCTGCTGCACCTCCCTTGTGAGGTGAACCAAATCTCTGTCCTTGGGGCAGGGAAGCAGTGCTGCTGAGGATGTGTGTCCTGGCTACCTTTCCCTGAGTCTGCAGGCAGGCAGGAGTGGGGATTACTGGGGGATGCTGAAAACCCTGTGTTTCTGTCTCTGTGTGTGTTTTCAGAATCTTCTCATCTTTGTGGTCGTTGCAATTTGATTTTGCCGTGAAGGGCACACACAGAGGCAGCAATACCTGTGACCAGGGGGTGGCTGTAGAAAAGCTGTTTCTCAGCCAGAGAGGTGGAGTGCTTCAAATTAATCTCACACAGCACAGAATCACAGAGTGGTTTGTGTTGGAAGGGACCTTAAACTCCTCCAGTTCCAATCCCCTGCCTGGGCAGGGACGCCACTCACAGATCACCTTGCTCAGGGCCTCCCTCAACCTGGCCTTGAACATTTTTATCTTAATTAAACAAACAAACAGCCCCCCAAAATACAAACATGCCTCCAACCACAGTCTGCACTCCCTGCATTCTGGCAAGAAGAGTGCCATTGAAAGGGGTTGAAATGACCTGCAGTGGGTGCAGGTGGCACTGACAGGGACACACAAACTGCTGGTCCTGTTGTGCAGGAATGGGATGGGGTGGGATGGG
>VZRX01009490.1:80261-95553 GCA_013398075.1 Notiomystis cincta | reverse complement strand
TATTTTGTCCCATGCTTTATTTGATCTTTGTTTCTGTACTCTTATTTTTTAATTTCCACAGTCATACCATATTTGCAATCGGCACAGATCATTTCCAGATTTATCACACTGTGGAATAGGTCTCCCAGCATGCCAGCTGCATTCCATCCAGGAGCAGCAACTGTGTATTACCCTTTAATTTCTGAACTGCTGTGACCTCTGTTAGGATGGGAATGTAACTCCTCAGTTTCCTCCAATCGTGCCCCCAGCCCTCTGTTTGTGGGGTCCCCAGTGATCTTTCCACACCTGTGGCACAATGATCTCTCTGATCAGCACTTTAAATAATGGCTCTCTAATATAGGGTGGGAACAATGAGTAATGCAGGGGATGTTTTGACCTGGGCAGCTGCAGAAAGTGGAGGTGGCGCTTGGTGTCCTTTGATCTTTTGTTTCTAAAATGTTTTTACTCTAATTGTTCCAGAGGTTTGTTCCTTTACGTCATTATAAGATGTATTAGGTTATTTTGTTTTCCGCTAAATTTAAAATATCAAGCATGTTGGTTCTTCTCATCACTCTGGATTTGTCAAATTGACACCAATGTGATCTCTCTCTGCTTTGGACAAGGCTGGTACAGTGATGCTTTAATCTCTACCCTCCTGAGCCTCCATGGTTTGGCAGAGAGGACAGATCGGATGGTCACATCCCACAATTTTCCCTGGCACCACAGAACCAGGGATTCTCCAGACAATAAAAATTCTCCTATATGTGAGATTCTCAGCCTGAAAAAAAGACATTCCTTTGTTCACATTCATTTGTGTGAATTCAAAATTCATCTGTATTGTATTCACTGTGTTCTGTGTTCTTTTAAAAAGAAAATAACATTAAGACAGCATACAGATGAAATTGAAAGAAAAGAAACCAACCCTTCCCTGCTGACAAGCTAATTTTCAGTGCTTTAAGAATTACAGTGTGAAGTAAAATTATTTTATTGCTTTCTTTCATCATTATGCCACAGTACTAATTATGCTCCTGGTGTTCTAAAGTTTATAATGCTATTTCCTGTCACTGAGTTCCTATTTCTTTATTAAATTAATTCTTTAAACACATGCTTTATGCTGCTAGTGAGGCCCTGGTAGCATCTTACAATGACACCAGTGGGTGAGTTTTCATCCACTGCAAAGACAGAAATGATGGAACAATGGCTGTATAGAATAGAAACCGTAGAAAAATGATTAATATTTTTCAGAATGATCAGCATATGCTGCCACAGAGTGAATATGAAATCATCACATCTTAATATGGAAAACTGATGAAGTCTAGAGCATAAATAATAAAAGTTATGCAAACATATCTTTGCATGCATATTAGAGACTGGAATATGGAAGGTACTATACATCCTAAAGGATTCTTGCTTTGCTGCAATCACTGCTCTGCATAGACTTCAGTAAGAGTGACCTTTCATTTCAGACACTATTCCCAGCTGACTTCAGAAAGATCTAAGGAATTTCAATCAAGAAATGAGCACATCTCTGATAAAGATGGACCCACTGCCACAGCTCTGATAAGCTTGGGGCTTAACATGGAACAAAGGGTCATTGCTGTCTGGTCTGGGAAGTGTTAGCAAACTGCTTGCGAGCACAGGCAAGCTTAAAAATGACAACCAGCTTCAAGGTGCCTCCCAACCGCTGCTAGAGAGAGATGCATGAAATATGACTGTTCTTGTTAAGAGAAAAGTTACTGACAGGGAGAATACACAATTGAAGGATTAACCACCAAGGAGAAGCAGTCTCTCATGGGAACCATGTGTGTGCTACTAAAGGGAGTGCCTTGTGGCAATTTGGTCCAATGGCCAACTGCAATAAGACTTTTGAAGAACGTTTTAATGTAGTCCTTAAAGCAATGTTGTACCTTTTCCCATGGTTTCTAGAGGCCTTTTGGCAGCCAGGGATTTCTGCACAGAAGCCAGATCTGTGGCACCCCTAGGACTGGAGCTGCCAAAGGTGCTGGCCCAGGGTTTGGCACTGCTGGCTATAATGGATCTGGGGATGTGCTGGGGAGAAGTCCTTGGCCAGGGAGGAGCAGTGATCACTGCAGCTCCTTTCCTCTATTTGAGCAAAGAGAGGCAAGCTAGGGAGCAGGGCTGGAGGTTAACAAATGCTGAGGCCATAGGAAATCCCAGCACCAAGGCTGTGCTGCTAAGGAACACATTTATGGCTACACGAGGTCTCCAAACACAGGATGCCTGTCACCGGTACACTGGCCCGGCAAAATTTAGTGCTGCAGGTTCCAGCCTCTTCCAGCAACTGTCACAGGCCTGTTTGCAGACACTGGCAGACATCACTTTGGAGTCTCTATTTCCACATCCATATTCTTCCTCTCCATTTATGGATTACAGGTGCAGCTCCCCATAAAGTCACTGGAAATCACACCCAAATATTTGGGAACAGAAACTTAGCCTGATCACTTGAAGCCAATGCAGCATTTTCCCAAGGTCTTTCACCTATAATCAGAAAGTTGTTTATATTTGTAATAAGTCAATGGTAGACAGTTTTATTTTTAAGGAAAAAATAATTTTTTTCTAATTTTTTCCCTCTCAGTAATTACAAAATTTCTGGTATTGACTGAAACAGTACATAAGTGAGGCAGATCATGGTAAGATTTTGTTTGAAGAGCTTTGTCACTGTCTTTCTTGTCCTATTACTCTCCTTAAGTGTTCAACCTCTTCTGTGTGAAGACCACTAAGTCAGAGAAATCATTGTAGTGATTTTGTCATATAAGTAAGTGCTTAAGGCAGATTTAGATCATCAGAATAATTTCCCATTTTCCAACATTTAAAGGTATTTTGTGTCTTATTTTCTGTTCTGTTGCTAATTATCTTAAAAGGGGCTTTGTAATAGAAAAGGATTTTTGTCACTGAACCAGTCATTTTTCTGGCACGCTGCACTGCTAGTAATGTGATTGCTTAAATAAAAATTGGTGCAGCTTTAACATCATAATATATTCACTCATTTCTTTGCCTTTCATTCTAATAATGCAAGACATAATGAACTCTTGGTAGATATAGTAATATCCTATAAGTATTTCTGCAGGATTTATGTTGTCATTTAATATTATTTCAAAGGACAAAACATAATTCTTGCCATTTTCTCAGCTATCCGTTTTGTGATTTTTTTTTGTTCTCTCACTATCACTGAAAAGAAATGATCAAATTAACCATTTTAACAAGCATTTGCTAGTTGTGCCTACATACCATTCATTTAAATGACTTGTGAAATCAATCAAATAATGGGGCCTAGTCTTCTTTCCCTGAATAATGACTTCAAGGAAGATCCACCTCCCTCTCAGGGAAAGAATGGATAGCTGGGAATGCTCAGGGGAATAAAAGGATTTAAAGCACTGCACATAAAAGGCTGAGGAGAGGAGTCTTTGAAAATAAATGCAGGCTTCAACAAAGGATGAGAAAGAAAAGGGTACAGAGGGAGAGGCTCGGTGTAGATATGGACGGTGCATACAGAAGAGGCTGCTGAGGAGATGCATAATACCCCAAGTGAATGAGCTATGGGTGCTGGGCTGTGGGCTCAGGAAAAGCATTTTGATGAGGGGCAGGGGTGTGCAGAGCCTGGCTGTGGCTGAGGGGGTAATGAAGAGACCTCAAAAGGAAGCCAGTCTGGAAAATTAACCTAATTATCTCAAAACGAAGTGTTTGCAATCAGCCGTTCTTCGCGACCAAAAAATGATGAAGGCGAGAAAAAGAGAGTCCATTTAATGTTTTTTAAATTGCAACAACCCTTTTTCTTTTTCCTATATCCCATATTTAGGATTAATTGAAAATAAAAGGCGCCTGATTTCTCATCAGTCCAGAGTGGTGAAAAAAACGTTTCCTCACAGTTACACAATTTCTGTCTGGATTTTTTCCATTTGTAGCAAAGTCTCGCTGGGGGATTCTCTTAGAGCAGGACTGAAGTAGGCTGTAGCATTTCTAGTGAGTGTTTACACGCACTTCTCCAGAAAACAAGCAAACATAGAAGTGATTAAAGAAGATGGTGAGTAATCTTCTTAGATCAGCATCCTCAGAGTTCAAAAGATTTTAAAAAAACCCAGCTATTTTCTCAGTTTTTGTTGTTTCAGTAAGTTGGTGGTGGGTTAAACGTAATTAAAGAGGAATGCACACATGGTTAACATTTTAAATTGTGTCAGAGCTAACAACTTCATGGAGAAATGCTAGATCATCATCACTTCCTGACAAAATTCCAATAACATATATTCAGCCACCCTAAATTGTTGAAGTAACAGTTGAGTCACAAGACTTACTCATGGATATTTGGCATTACTCTCCACTGAGATTACCTATTGGACCAGACCAGTCATGGGTCTGACCAAGTATTGTAATGACAGTGTTTTTCTAGGAGTGTTTGTAATGCTTTGTGAAGATCATGTTTGAGCAGTTCAATAATGGTCTGGAAGAGCACAAAAATGCCACTGTCCTTCCATGACACTTTGTTGAGACTCAGATGCTGCAGTGTTTTCTGGATATAGGATACAGACTTTAAAATAAATGTAATGTTTGGGACTATGCTGATTGTGACAGGATGAAGAGCACCACTAAGGCCCTCTTCTGTAAGTTGGTACCACACTTTTGCCACCCTCACGTGAGATTTCAAAACCCAGAGCCATGTCCAAGTAAATGACTGCCACCTTTTAGTCTTGCAGCCTCTGACCACTACTCCTTGGTCACTAATTCCTTTGAGGTGAGCAGGTACACCACAGGTCAAGAGGGTGTGGAAATTCCGTCCTCAGTAGTGCTGTGGGTGGCATCTGAGAAGCTCTTCAAGACTTTGATCTCCAAGACTTCTGAGAGAGAAGCCTTGATAAAATTCTTATCTCATTCTACTACTTCCAACCTTCTGCAGCTACAGCTACATGCATAAGGCTTTGCTCAACCTCTGGGACTGCCCCTGGGTTACTGAAAAACTCTGCTTTCTATCATGGTACACGTTTGTTGGAAATGTGGTTTCTTTGGGGCAGCAGGCTGCAATTACCTGAGTGTTTTGGCAGGTGTAAGGGGGTGCTTTCTGTGTGGTAGAGGAGGTAGAAGTGTGGGGAAAATTTAATACAAAAAAGGTGGGTTCAGCAGCAAAAGGCAGGAAAAATGAGAAAGGTTCCAGATCTAAAATTCAGATAACTAAGGATAAAGCAGGAGGGATAGACACTGCTAAATTGATGGAGATGGGCAGTTGGCAGCAAATAGGAAGATACATGAAGTTCCTGACTGTGCAGCCTCCTGCAGGCTTTGAGGCCACTCTTCAGGGTCTGAGAGCTTTGGGGAATGCTTTGGGTACCTTAACTACATACTGGAGGATCTTGTCATGGAAAGCCCACATGAGCATTTAGGACCAATTACTCTACTGAGTGTTGGAATGCTCTAGAGTTCTGTTTCATGCAACAGGAATCTGCTTTGTGCACATCAACATCACTTTGAGAAACCAGTTAATATGTGACAAATGAGTACAGTCTGGGTATTTGCTTAAAAACTACCCTATTGCTATGAACTAAATTATTAAAGTTAACATAATGACTGTGCCTTATAAGTGCCTATATATGTCCATGACCATGATCAAAATTTTTTTTTCCCCATAAGGGTTCTATTGAAAGGCATATGATTAAAAAGAAATAATATGATTACTGCTTATTGTTTCTGGCTTTCTGCAAAATGGAGAAAACTAAAAAGGACATTTTGTTAACAGGACAGCTTTGCAATAATACAAAGAACTGCATTCATACTTTGCTTTTCTGCCATGTTGTAAATATTCCAACCCCAAATAAGTTTGTGTAGTAGATGACAAATTTATTGATTTTGTAAGTATAAATCTTGTAGCAATGTCATATGCTTCTTTTTTTCTTAAGACCAAATGAATTGAAAGATCTGCAGCCTTGAGGAAAGAAGGAAATAGTAACCATCTGTGAATTTGATTTCTGTATTTGCACCATAATGGTGAATTATTTGCATGTCCTTTGTCTAAAGGTTAACTTTTGTTGATTTCCTAAACCCTAAAGAATAGTCTCAGCCTTCAGCTTTTCAGTGTCTGAAGCTCTGCAGCACTGACATTGATGGGCCATACCATCTTGAAAAGAAGCCCTTTTGTGGCTTTCATGTGAGTAATTGTCTTTCATGTCCTGGTATTGCTGAGTTTAGCTTGTGTCTGGGTATCTCAAACCATGGCCAGATGAGCAGTTACAGCTGGAAACAGACTTCCCTGCCCTTGCCCTGTACCCTGTCCTGTGCACCAGCCCTGATCTGGAAGCCGGGGAGCTGCTTGAGATGAGGGTCAGGGGTTTCAGCAGCAGTGGAGATCCACTCTTGCGCCTTTTTAGCTCCCAGACTAGCCTTGAATGTCAGCATCCCTTAGCACACACAGCTCATTTTGTTTCTGTTGGGACTCTGTCCACACTACCCTCTTTGTCAATGAAATTTCATCTTCATGAAGGCTTCAGACATCTTCTAGATAGATCTCCTTTTACCTGTCATGCATCCTACTGTGACTTGTGTAGTAAAACTGGCAGGGCAGACTTGGGTTAGTTTGATATGTGATGCAGCTTTCAGGAAACCCCAGAATGTAGCAATGCCATCCTCTGTTGGTAATAATCATGAAGGCAGTCTTAAATGCAGGCTTTGGATTGGCTGTTGATGATTGCACCTGTTTGTCATTTTATTTGGGAAAAGTAGAGGTCTGAAAGATAAATTAACACTTTTTCCTCCTCATTCTCTGTATTGGATTCTTCCCCTAGCCTATCTTATTAAAAAGCTCATAAAAATGGCACCAGCCAAGAGAGTTCACTGTTAATGAATATTCTTTGATGCAATATTTCATTACATTTTAAAGGGTGAATCTAGAGCTGTTCACATTTTTTCCTAGTGAATATAGGCTATAAAGTCGTATTTGGCAAAAGGGGTTTTCTTGTAACTTCTTTATGTTGTGGAAGACAGTTCTCTGAACCTTTTTCTGAGAACTCAGAGCTGAGCAAGACTAACCAATAAATGCAACAGTAGTGGAGATGTGGGCTGCAGAGCAGTGCACTCACAATAGGAAACCCATAAGAAGCTGCTGCAGCAAGATGAGCTGTGGTTTGCAGAAGCTCTGAACCTTGGCTATGTTTATCCCACAAGCTGTCACCAGCCCAGCCATGCTGAGAAGAAGGGCAGTCCCTAAGATGGACTGGTAGAGAACTTTACTGTAACTTCACTGCAACATCAAAATTTCAAAAGATATGTGTACAGATATTCCTGTGTCTGTCACTCCACTACTTCATTGAACTAAAGTTGTGGCCCTTCAGCTTCTCTCAGCAGTCCTCTGAGCAGAAACATGGGATCCAAGGACAATTCTACCTAAGGAAGGGCTGGAGATGGAGGATTTATTGAACTGAAGTGTGTGAGGAGGGGAGTGGCAGAAAGAAGCTCCTTTTTGCTATGGTTTGTCACTTCTGTTCCTCTGTGAGTTAATGCCTTTCTCTGTTCATGCTTCACTGATTCTCTCTCCCACTAGGCTCAAATTCTGCTTCTCAGCAGCCAAGGGGTGTGGATAATAAATCCTGAATGCAGACAAGGGGTGCTTAAGATCAGGAATCTCAGTCTGCAGGATGAACTGAGGAGCTGGATACCCTGGCTGAAGTGTGCCAAGGCTCAGAGGAGCACAGCAGCATGCCAGATCCCCCCTGGATCTGAGCATTTCAGCCTGGTAGGTGTCCAGTAAGGGGGCCCAAACTGCAGTGCTGCTTCTGTGGTATCACTATTACAGTGGCTTTACTATAGAACTTGTCTCAAAACCAAACCAGTTTCCCCAGCTAATGCAGGACAAGGCCTTGAAGACAAATAATGATGTATTTATATAGTGTATTTCTTTTTACCAGCAAACATGAAAAAAAGCACATTGATTCCAGATTACAGCGTTAGAGATGCATGAAGAACATCTGTCATTATGACAGAATCATAAATCATCATGCTGAAATCCTGACATGCCTTTTTTCATTGGCAAAGTAATTTTTTAAAATGGGATATAATTAAGTTGCTTAGAGCCACATATTATCTATTTTAAACCTATTATTTTTTTATCATGTGAAAACTGTCAGCTGAAACACACTGATTTTGTTTAGTTTTTAAATGAAGCTAATAAAAACCCTGACCACTGATCATCACAGCAATTCAGGGTGCTGCTAGGAACTGTCCCATGTGAAGAAATTGTAAGGAAAATAAACCTGTGAGTAAGTGAAACCATGCTGTAGGTGCACCAGCAAACCATGCTGACAGGGAAGACAGATAAGCAGTAAGAGACCAGTATATCTGCATCAGGAATTCTCCAGTGACTTGAATATCAAAAAGGAAATCCTACAAAGAGTGAAATCAAGGGCATATTGTAGAAGCAGTGGCCTGCTTGGGCCATCCTGACCTTGATTAACAGCTCTTCTCCCGTGGGAAAGTGCACACCAAAGGATGAAGTCCAGCCATAAATACCTGTGCTCTGAGGTACAACCCAGAAAACTGGGCTGTGAATGTGTGAGATGAATGATAAGAGCTAGAAACATTGCTCTGCTTCTCTTGTTTTTGTGTGGTTACTTTCTCCTACTGGCTGGCTGTGTAATTGATCCTAAAATGTGTTCACAGAAGAAACATATAAATACCCAAGTGTGTTTAATAAAGATGATCCTACTTGATGACAAAGTTATTCTCAATTGCTACAGCATATAAGTGAGATGGGTAATAAAGCAGTGGCATAAACATCTAGGGATAAAACTAGAAAGAATCAGTCACAAAATGAGTTACAGCTTTCCTGGAGCATAAAATGGAAGAAAGAGAGATCCTATAAATACCAAGAAGTTAGAGGAAGAGAAGGGCAGAGGCACAAATAACAGATACCCAGAGTTGAGGGAAATGTTTTATTAATGTTGCTACTTTCTTCACATGCACATAAAAATTAATGATAAGTGCTTAACAATGCTATTTTTTTTAACAGAATGACATATGCTGGAGTAGGGAAAAAAACAAGTAAAATAATGTTTGAATAAGTCAGAGGAACGCAAGTCTCTAGTGCTTGCTGAAATTCACTTAATACCTGGGATCCTGACTTATCTCTGAGAGTTCCTGAAGCAGTGGATAATTCACCAGGCCCCACAGCAGCTCTGTAGCCTAAGGTGGAAATACAGTCAGCATCATACTTACAATTTTTGCTAATTGTCAGAAATCTGCCATTACAATGCACATTTTGCAAATTATTTTAAACCAAACATGCACTCGGTTTAAAGCCTTGCCCTTCCTTAATTCTTCCCATCATGGCACCTGGGTTTTAAAAAAGGGAAAGAAAAGAAAAATTTAGTAGGGTTTTTGTTTCTTAAATTTGGCATTCACAGCAGGCTTAGATTTTGACACTATTAAGAAGTTGTTGGCTGTTTGCAGGGTTATAACTGTTCTGCTTTTAAAAATGGGAAAGGAAGGGAATTACAGAGTACTCTGCCTAATGTCAATACTGAGAAAGATAATGAGACAAATTATTGAGAAGTCAATTCATACATACCATGAGAAGGAGATGATAAGAAGCATCCAACATGAATTTGTCAAACTAATCTAATTTCCTTCTTGAACAAGGCAACTGGTCCAATAGATAAGGAAAAGTGTTGAAATGACTCTGTGTAAGATCCAAGGTGTATCTCGACCTGAGTAAAGCATTTGACATCATCCTGTATGCTCATAAATGAACTGGGGAAAGCTGTTCCATCTGAAATCACTCCTAGTTCAGTCCTCTGTCAAAAGTAAACCTAACCCATGGCTGTTGGTAGCTGTACTTGGAGATGTCTTGCACAGCTCCTGATGGATAGGCTTCTGTCAACATTTCAATAAAGATTTAGATGGCAGAATTAGAAATAATTACATATCTATAAGCTTGGTCGGTGACAACACGCAAAGATTTGCAAAATGTGCTCAAGGACAGAATTAGAATTCAAAAATATCCTGAGAGGTTGTGAAATCCAAGATGTAAAATTTGAACAAAGGCGATTGCAGAGGGCTACGTTTGGGAGGATGAAATCAAAAGCATAACCACAAAATGGCACTGCAGATAAAGATGTAAGATTAATGAGGGCCATGAATGAGCCAACAGTGTGATGCTGTTGAGGAAAAGAGATAAATGTAATTCTAGATTTTCTTGAATTGTCTGCTCAAAACAGTGTGTGTAAGATGAGATAATTAGCATGCTCTTCTTGGCACTGCTGAGGCCTCAGCTAAAATACTCTTTTACTCTGAGGCACCATAATTTCAGAAAGATGTAGATCAGCTGGAAGCAATCCAGAGATCAACAAGGATGAAGATTGGAAAATTGGATCCATAAAGCAAGGTCACAAGTCCTAGTTTTGTTTTAATCTTAAAAAGAAGGGGAAAAAAAAGAGGTTATATGGCACTCCACAGCCTTTGAGTACATAAAAGGCTGTTACAAAGAGGGTAATATGTTTTTTTAATGCCCATTAATGACACACAGAATGTCAAGAAAACCTTTTTTCAGCTATACTATAATAAGTATCACAGTAACACATTCTAACTAGAAGAAAAGATTATTGCTAGAATATATTACCTGAGAAGGTTGTATAATACTTGCCACTATTGATTTTAGATAGAAATCAGAGGGACTGCCATCTGCACTTATCAAGACAGTTGTGGACTTTCTTTGAAGGTGGGAGATGGACCAGGTGCATGCTTTGTAGCAGGTGGCTGAGATCACTGGAACTGTGGCAGAGCATACAAATTATTACAAGGTAATCCATAACATATTTTCACTAAGAAAGCATTTGAAAATTCCATGTGTGGCTCTGGGCATATTCAATTGCTGTTATGGAATATTGCACAGGTTGTTCTTTGGTATTTTTTTTTAAACATCTTTCCTTTGATTTTGTGTTGTGGGATTTTTGATTTGTTTTTATTTTACCTCAGGAAGGCTTAGTACAGCTTTGATTAAAAATATTGAGGAATAACAAACTATATAACCCCTTGAGATCCCATCCAAACCTATAGTTCTATGATTCATGTGCAATCTATTGTATTTTTCTGAGCTGTTGAAGAGCTTTGCAAGCACAAGTTAATTATTAAACTAGTTCTTTTCCCAGGGCAGTAATGACCTAATCATTTATGATAGTGCTCAAATGAGGAATTAAACAAACATATCCAGAATAAACACAGATCAAATCATCTATGCCAATGGAAAAGGACAAAATCTTGTTTTCATGCCAATGGGTCTGCAAAACAACAGCACATATACAGACATCAGTAAAACTAACAAGTGCAGACTTCTCAACCTGAGGGAAATTCTCTTTTAGTAATTCCTTTTATTCAAAGTTTTAGGATGTTTTTCTGTTTCGGAAAATTAGAAGAATGGGAATGAGAAAAAAAATGTGTTTTGAAAAGGTTGGAAAGTTTTGAGGGTTTGAATTACAACTGAACATTTCAAAATTCAAAACCCAAAATGTTGCAGTCATGATGTACCACATATATATCTTAGCTAGGGGAGCACAGAGCCCTCATATACACAAGAAAATGCCAACCAGAATTACTGTGCAAGTAAAATAGAATTCTGCAATATGATATTTTTTGTGTTAGCTCAAAATAAATCTCTTTAAAATCATACTCACAAAGGAAAACTGAGCAAACCCATTTATTTTTCTATTTCTTTTTTTTTACTATTTAAACCTAACTTTTCAGAAAGTATGCTCTTTGTTAGAAATTTAAACCCATATGGAACTTTTGATAAATTCTAGTCCCTACTTATTATGAAAATAACTGGCTCAAATATGTTTTCTAGAGAAATCTGTGCTCATCATAGTGGACTGTAGTGTTGACCAAAATATGACTGTGAACTGGAAGTCTTTGCAGTCACCATTGTTATTTCAGTCTAGTAAAAGATGATCCCCAAAGATAAGAATTTCCAGAAATTCAACAATATTTCATTTTGGTGTTTCTAGGCTATACTTCAGTGACTATCCACTGGTTCTTTGGTTCTTTTAAAACTATACATGACATTTAGACACCAGAATAAGGATTTCAAACTGCACAAAAACTTCCTTTCTTATTAGAAAAAGCAAAATTGTGAATTTTGCTGTGCAAATGGATAAATACTGACATAATGCATCTGGCTAGCATCAGGTATATCATCAGGCACCCCACCCTTGGATCAACAGCAGTAAAAACTTGCAGAATTTCAATGACCCTGGGACAAACACGTCAGGTGTCAAGGCCAGGCTTAATCCCAAAGCACAGGGAGGGACAATTAGACAGTGGGGGTTGGGGTGGATGACCTTGAAAGGTCTCTTCCAAACCAAGCTCTTCTGTGATCCTGTGACCCAAGAGAAGAGAACTCAGCTGAGCTGAGCTTGCTCGGGGCAGCCCCGGCGAGGCGGTTTCATTGCTGGGACCTACAAATATGAAGGTGGACTCTGTGCTTTGCAGGCCAGGGTGTTGGGACAGCCCCACTGCACACACCAACAGACTGAAGTGTCTTAAGCGGCTTAAATGGCTTTAAGCAGCTTTGAAGACTTAGATACCTTAAGCTTATAAAGCAGTTTAAGCTGCTTAAAGCACTCTAGGACTTCAACAGGGGCCCCACGCTGCCGCTGCCGCTCCGCTCCTCGCCTGGCGAGCGAAACAAAGCTGGTGCAGCTCCCTCGCCATCAGCTGGAAGGATGGAGCTGCAGGGTTGCCAGAGATCCAGCCAGGAATCTGCTGATATTGACATACTTGGCCAATGATTTTGTATGAAATAATGCATCATATACTTTCTCCCCTTGGTTAGCTCATTGTTACTTTCTTTTCTTTTCGCTCCCTCACTTCCTCAGCCACCGCTGTGTCTTTTTTTTCTATTTTTGCTCATTTAGCTCAGGCTCTTTCAGTATCTCTTTTCTGTCTAATTAATTCCTCCTGAAGAGATGAGTGGACTGCTCTTGCTGCAGTGATACACTTTTATAAAGAAAACACGTCTCAATTCAGCCTATTCAATCCACAGAGCCGTGCTGGGGGCAACTGTTCATTTGTATCACGATGGTTTAACCTAAATCTAGAACTTTTTTTCTCAGAAGAAGGGCATGAGTTGATAGAAGCATTGTGGAAAAACCCAAACAGTGTAGTTCCAGGAAGTACTGGTGACAGTCATTAGGTTATCACCCAGAAAATCAGGAAACCAGATGGGAGAGCATTGTTAGAAGGAGGAATACAATGCACTGAGTCTGTGTCGCAGTTCCTGGCGCTTTGGAGGTTTCATAAAGGATGTAGGAGGAAGTCTGGGGACAGCTATCCATGAAAAATGGGTAAATTTATGTGCCTACACTGAATCTCTTAGGGCTGAAGGGACTTTGTTTTCAGTTTTTACTTCATCTGTCTGAATTTGGGGTATGCTGTGCAAACCACAAGTCATGTTGCTCTTACCAAAGGATGTAACACCTCCTCCCCTTACACAGAAGTCAGCAGCTGAGTGCAGCTTTGGTTTGGTTTAGTGGCAATTCCCTTTGAACTGCCATGCTAATAACTAGGGCAGTGGTGATATTAATACACTGGAGCACTTGAGTTGGATGTGATGTCCTTGCTGCTGAGGATCCTCTCAGGCCTACATCATCCCATTTTTCCTGTGTTTCACTTCCCTTTCCACTTCCTTTAAAAGGAGCATCCTCTTCTCTTTCATATCCTTCACCCATTTCCTGGGGCTGTATCCTAGCTTCTCAGGTATTCTCTCTCCATAGTCCTCAACTTAACTGGGCCTGTATTTTTCACAGGCTTATGGAGTCCCATCAATGTACCTTTGTACATATCACAGCCTTTAATCACAATTTAGCTATGAAATGTAACTATAAAGCTTATCAGAATCTAACAATGTGTTTGAAAGACTTGAGAGTGTAAGCAGGAAGACAGATAATGGCCAGCCCTACTTACTGATCTATTTTTTGCTCAATATCTGCATTCCTAAATGATGTTGCCTATCACCATAGTGTGTACTGAATGCACATCATGTCCAATGTGAAAGTTATACAAGCATCATCTGACAACTGCATTAGGGCTTGGTTTATACCAAGTGTTATTTTTTTTCCCAGTATCCTGAAAGCATGTTTGCCTCCATTTTTATCCAAGAAAATGATTTGTAGCATGATCTATTCTTTTCATGTCATCAGTGCATTTTAATCTCTTCTCCCATTTATCCAGCTATCAATAATCACTTCCTTCAAAATGTCTTCTAAACCCCTGCATATGATGTCAATAGGATTCATGAGCTTGGTGAGGGATTGAATTATCTTTTTCTTAAACATTGGTTTGATATCCTTCCATCAGGTGACAGCACTGGTAGTTAACAGATATATTTCTATTGGAGTACTGGAGTCATGGGAGCGTGGTTTCCTTGGGTTCATGACTTGTGTCTACATCATCCTCCTATTTGTCCCAGCTCCTTCTCCAGCTCCACCAGTTTTGTAGGAGAAAGAGCAGGTTGTCTGGACTACCTGCAGGCTTTGTGATCAGTGGGCCAGTGTTAGCTGCTTGGTGTCCTTACAGCTCTCAGGCTGGAGAAGGTGAGCTGCAATCCCCATTCCTTCAGCTCCAAGAGTAATTTGGGTCTCATTCTTCTCTAGGAAGCTGCTCATTTGCAGCAATAATTAATGAGGGGAATTAAGAAGGGTAAGATTAATTGTGGGCATGGAAAATCATCTTTTTTAACCCTGAAAAGATCTATGTGGTCATCTATTCACAACTCATGCATTTTCTTTGCCATATTTTCTATTACATCTGAGGAGGTACTATTCATGTTGCAAGAGAGTTTGGGTAGTTTCACAACCAAAGGATTTTTTTAACATTTATAAACCAGAAAACAGAAACCAGGCATCAGGTCATGTATACAGGCCATAGTTTGGCAGACATTTACACTTAAGCCCAAATTTTTCAATTGGAACTTGGTTTCCCTTGACTTTCAGGAAACATCAGGGTGTGTTAAAATTAACTCTGCTGCTTTGAGGTGATAGCAGCACTGCATTTTTGCACGGCTTGATAAACAACTGCATGTGCACCAGAATTATTTTGTTGACTGTGTTGAGCCTGGTGAGGTCACACATCTGTGCTGATCCATTCACCAGTGGAGGAAGAAAGTTTCCAGTGCTGCTGCTGGGCTAAACCACCGGCTGCTGGCAGGCTGCCGGGGTCGTGTTGCTGGGCAGATCATCAGGGGTTGGCCAGCCACTGAGGGCTGCTCACACAGCAAAAACCTACAGGACAGCAGACTCACCCTTCCTTCCTTCCTTCCTTCCTTCCT
>VZRX01009490.1:58207-80235 GCA_013398075.1 Notiomystis cincta | reverse complement strand
CCTGCCTGCCTGCCTGCCTGCCTGCCTGCCTTGAAGTCAAGACAACTGTCTCCTTGATGGTCTGTAGGATTACAGCTGACCTTGCTACAGGACAGCATGGGGCTTCATAAGGCAAATTGTCACTTTTTCTCATCCCTCCATCTTCTTCAGCATTTTCTCCCAAACCTTGACACCCATCACTGTTTAATATATTTTTTTTTAAATCTTGCTTAGCTGAAGTAACTTCAGCTAATGGATGACACAGTGAATTGCCTGAACCTATTATGTGTCCATGACCACTGAATCCCTACATTGCAACACCAGCCCAATTCTTTGCTCTGCTGGAAGTCATCTTAAGAGGTAGGCAGAGTTAATGATTTCAGGAAGAAAGCCAGAGTTTGCACTCTACCAATATTAATTTCATACACTCCTGCCTGCATTCTTGATTCTGTAATTGGGCTGTGCTTCCACCCCCACCCATATCCTGCCTTGGTGCATATCCACGTGTGGATGACGGGGCAGTGGCAGGTGAGGCAGCCAGCTTGCAGGCTGAGTCACCCCAGGCAGGCAGACTGTCATCTGGGATGGAGAAGAAGGAAGTGTGCCAGCCAAACAGGTGATCTGAGCAATGCATAGCACCCCACGTGCCAAAACAGAGGTTGCACAATGTTGCATAAGACAGAGAAGTGTGGAGAGGAACACAAGAATGCATGTCCAAAATGGCCTTTGTAGGAATTAAGAAATAGCAAAACTCAGCCTATTTCTTTTCATGGGCCACTTAAATAACAAAGATGAATATAGCATTCAAGAAATGGATGGAGCAGTGGTGTAGTATAACCCTCTCAGCATTTTTGGTCACTTTATATGGGTGTCTTTTCCTCTGCAAGGAGGCTCAAAAGCAGGATCACGAACACAATTTATGACTATGGAGCAATTATGCTATTTGTTGGATTGTACACACAGTAAGAGGCTGTGAGTAATGTGTTATTAGCCTAAGCATTAATACACTCACCACCTCTGATGCAGGTAACCACTGGATTTCTGCTGGTCAGGCAGATGGTAATCACATGGAGTAGTGCCAGACTCCATTGCTCCTTGCAATAAGGATGATCCTCAGTTTTTCTGAGTTGCTATCTTCTATTTTGATTTTTTTCCCTCAGAGTTTTAGAGTTATTTCAGTTAATTTTTCCTTGAGTCCTCAAGTGACTGCTGCCAACTCAACAATTTCACTTCTGTTCTTGTTTCAGCTTTTTTCTTTTACATATCTTGCTTGGCTTACATGCTTGTATTGCCACTTACAGGTTAGCAACCTTTTTTTGGGTTGGGTTCACATGGCTTACCTGGGCCTTGTGTTAAAATAGCATGAGTGTGAAAGATCTACCAGTATGGTGGGAGACAGACTGATCTGTACTTGTTGTTTGATGTATTTTTAAGCACCTTGCTGGCTTAAACATGTGGGTCTTGCCAGATGGCAAAAATACTCAGAAGTAGATACTGACACAAACAGCATGCAGGGTCAGATGTGCCCTGTAACTGGTGGTATCAGTGATGCTCTTCATAATGCCAAGCAGAAAAGTCTGGGAAGGATGGGCTTCAAAGGCAAAATTACCTAGAAATCAGTGAGACAAAGCTGAAATAAAACCAGTGCTGTATGATATTCTGACTTTGACCATGCTCAAATTTATAAGAACAAAAAAAAAAAAAAAAAACCCAAAAAACAACAAACCAACCAAAAAAACCACAACAAAACCACAGTGAGGATAATTAATCATTGCCATGGGTTGCTCAGAGAGATTTGGCACTCGCCATCCTTGGAGGTTTTCCAGACATGCCTGGTCTGACCCTGGTCTGAGCTGAGCATTGACCCTGCAAGGAGAGAGATGAAGGTACCAGGGACCTCCTGAGTGCCCTTCCAGCTCAGATCACTCCATGATTCTGCAAGTTAGGTTACTTTTGGAGCCAGGGGTAGGTGAGGTGGAGAAATGGTGTTACAGAGGGAAAATGCTCAGTGTGACATTTCCCAGTGTGCCCACATCTCTGTAAAACTTGACTGCTGCCATCTGTGTAAGGTGATCCTGTCTCTCTCTAGGTCTTTCCTGGTGTTCTTAGTCTCTCTCCTAAGCTAGTGCTGGCTCTTGTCCAACATCTCTGTGAGCTGTTTCAGCTCACCAACCTGAGAGAAGATTTTTTTTCTTTTTAACTGGTAGGCTTTCTGCTGATTTAGTTAGCTAAACTACTTCCCTGAGAGACAGATGAGCACCGCAGCATGAGGAGGAGGTGGGAACATGTGGTTAACATTGGAAGGAGTCAGGGGTGGGCAGGGCCCTCTCAGTGGGAGTGAGCCATTACATTTGCCTTGCTTTTTCATGAAAACAAGGTGATATAGCTGGAGCAGCTTTAATATGAGCAGAACAAATTGGGTAAGCCCAAAAAAGGTGCATCATAAAGAAAATAAAAACTCAGAAATAAAAATTCTGTAGTGCTGAGACAGTGAAAAGTGTGGAATTACAGGAAGGAATGTGAGAGTAAACAAATCAGTGACAAATAATGTCCTTTTTAAAAATGCAAAGGAAAGATGAACAGAGATGTATCAAATACCTAACACTTGAAATTGAAACTCCTGCCAAGGTAGGAAACCACAGATCTTGTTTACCAAGTTACAAAAATCCTGTGTGGGTAGTTTAAACAGGAAATGGGCTGATCAAAAGCAAAGATAGGGAAATATGTACAAGAGAGATAATATGGATCAGCAAAGCATTTTAAAGAAGTCAGCAGCAGAAAGTTAGCCTTACTTTGACATGAGATTCTGTAACATGAACTAATGTGAATCTCTTTAGAAAGATTGCTGTTGGTGTGGTGGTGATATCAGAAAAGCAAGTTGTAGTCCAGTAGGTAGCAGCAAAAACACAATGAAAGACATTTTGGTGGTAGTAGAAATGCTGAGACAATGATGTCACTTCAGAAGTAAATTTTTAAAAGTTGTTAAAAAAAAAACTGGGAAAAAATTCTGGATTTCTACAAGAGGAAACATGGAGTTGTTAAAATACTAAGATTGGGAAAGTGACAGTGCCCTGTGCTATAGGGGAGGTCATTTGCAGTGGGATACTGCACAAGCTGACACAGAATTGGAGGAGAGCAGCCCCTGGACTCAGGCCAGAAAACCAGATATTCATGCAAAAAAGCATCCTGAAAGAACATGTGCAATGACATGCTTTGCTCATCACCATTTTCACCGATTATTTTTTCAGGTTGCTTGACACGGGCTTTGGGAATGCCTTGTGGAACTTCAGCACTCAGCTCTTCCTCCACCATCACAGCCCTGCAGAGAGGGGTGGATGGCTGCAAATGGGAGTCCATCTGAGTAAGAGGCTGGTTCACTTTGGTGTAAAACAAGGCTGCACTTGCTTTCTGGGGCTGTTTAACATTTTCCTACATGGCTGCTGTGTAGGCAGCACGAGCAGCAGCATTCCGTGGGGTGGATGGCACATCTCTTGGAAGTGTAAATTGTGCTAGTAGGACTGCATTACTGAGCCATAGACCTGACAAAACCTGTGAAGATAAATAACCCAGCAAAAAAAGGAAGCCAGACAAGATCCCAAATCAGTTATCAAAGCAAACATCTCTGAAAGCTTAGTACCAAGTATCAAAGTCATGCTAGAAAACACAAATTCTGGGAAAGCAGAGCTTGCCAGTCCTGTTCATATCCCACTTCTGACTAATTAGGAAAGAACTGACAGTAAAAATAGGAGAGTCTTCCACCACTCTTACTCATTTCAGCATATGGAAATTCAAGATATTCAGTTCCAGAATGAAAAAAAGATTTTGAGAATTATTATTTACATGTAATCACAATGCTAAAATAGATCCTGGAAAACAGAGACATCAAAGATTCTAGGAAAACTAGATGCCTTGAGAAAAAGAAAGTGCCTATGAAAAAGTCTGAATGTTGGTCTCTGTTTCAGCCTAGAGTTGAACTGCCCACCACCACCTCTCCTTCCTCCACAATCAGCAGGGAGCATGGGATGTAACTGTGGTGCATTCTCTCAATGGCAACCCCCAAGAATTCCCCCCAGGATGATCCAGTGGAGACCAGTGTGTGTGAAGAAGGCCCACCTGACAGGGATGATGGTGATCAATCCCAACCATGAGTGCTAGAAACAAGGAATGACAGTAAGAAATGGAAGATGCAACCTTCCACAGCAATAACATAAGGGCTGCTAAGAGGATCCAGTATATTCTCCATAAGTGCTTTGTGTGCTCTGCAAAGCAAAACTTGCATTAGCTGGCTTGCCTTTGGGGGTAATAGTTGTGAACTATTCCTGAAGGGCAGGAAAATAATGCTCTTGCTCTAGAGATGAAAGGAGTAGCTGCTGCCCTGGCTAAAGGACTGTACCAAAGACTTCAAGGAGCCAGGGAAAACCTCTTGCCAAGGCATCCCTGTGTAATTGCTGCAGCCATGGTGGACTGGGCAGAAAGTGCATGTCAAGAAGAGTTGGCAGGTGTGGGACTCAGGTAGTCATGCCAGTGGAAATTACTTGATTCCTGATTAAAGGGGCTTTGCCTTTCATGTATCTTCAAAGGTATCTAGTCTACTGTTGTCATTAGCAATGAAGGTTTATTTTCACTACCTAGACTGAATGAGAGATCTTTAATCAAATTGTGTTGTATTAGAGACAGTTCTGCTGTTTAAGCATAAATATTTGGTGTGCAATCTGGTGTTGATCTGCAAGGTTATTAATATCTGTAAATAAGTAGTCCTTTTTATTATTTGCATTATCTACCAAGTTGTTTCTGCTTATTAAGTTTGAGCTTAGATCTGAATGTGCTTTTTGAGGTGATTCTTCGTTGAAATAAGGAGACACACTGAATACAATCAGGATATATTGTTTCTGCCACAATTCCTAGTCATTTTCTTAGCCAAGTTTTAACACAAAAGCACTAAATCTATGTTTCTTTAGAAAAGTAAATCTCTGCAGTCTGTTCTCAGTTTTCTTCTACATTTCTCATAATATCAAGCCCACACATAGCCCAGATTCCTCAATGGTAGCTGGTGAAATTTTTCCACCTTCTTGTGCTATATATATTCTTATGTCCTGAGCAGCAGCCTGTGTCTGTGTTTTGAGTACAGACTGCTGTTATTTTAGATACCTGCCTCCATAAAGGAGCATCAGTGTTTCTTACATGTCTTCATAATGAGAATTTTTTCATTACTTTCACAGAGGCTTAACCTCATTTCCAAAATGAGGCTGTTCTTTTTCTCCAAGTTAAATAACTAAATACATATATATGTCAGTGTGTGTATATAAAATGTTGGGAGTTTGTCCATCAAGATCCATATGTATTTATATGGATACAGTGCTTGAAGTAAAGAGCTTTATTCAGGAGGGACTCTCAAATCTGTGCCTTCTTTTTAAGCACCTACTGAAGATAAGTTTCATGTGTGTTTACACACTCTTCTGAATAGAGGTGCATAGAAGAAGAGGCTTATTTTCTGCAATCAAAACCTCGACTGAAATGTCAGTGCCTGGATCACTTGCTGCTTGCAAGGCTGACAGCAGCAAGGGGATATAAACCACAGCTCACACTGTCCTGACCAGCAGTGTAAGGGCACACTGCACATAACCATACAACACGCTGTTTCTCAGGTGAGAACACGTGCTTTAGGAACCCGCCTTTGTGCAGTGGAAGCATCAAGATGAAGGTCATGGGTCCCAGAACACAGCTGTGATGAAGCAAATCTACATTGTGACATTCAAATTTGTTATATAATTAGAGCATTCAATTATAGACTGAAAGACATACTTAGACTGTATTAGAATATTCTGTGATGTAAATGAGGTTGGGTTAATTCCCTAACAGGCCGGGCAGTGACAAGAGGTGGAGATAAGATCCCAGCACTAACTGGGGGACAAAATGTGGCATTCTTGCCTGTCCTGCTCTGCCTGGCCTCCTCCTGTGCCCTGCTCCTATGGCCATGGCCACACTGAGAGCCCCTGCCACAGAGAAGAACTGGGCAGTGTCCACCTTTTGTTGTCATCTGCTAATTAATGATTTCTCCCTTGGCTTCCAGCTGCAGCTCTGCCCTTGTGCAGGGTATGGGGTGGGTGGAGCAGTACTGGGAACAGCTAAGACTCTTCAGCAATTTCAGTAGTTTTCTTGGATTAATACTGGATTAATTTTGTCTCTGAAAACAATAAGTTTTGATAGGAGACCTTGTTTCTCTGGGCTGATCTGGCAGGTTCAGCCATAGCTTACGTAAGCTGGAACATCAGGGCTTGTTTCAAAGAGAGAGGGAATGCGAGCCAAGACACAAATATGGGCCCCTATTTTCCTTTGAAAAATATGATTAGCTTTCCATTTTCCTCTTAGGCAGCAATAAGCTACTCCTCTGAGTGAGCAAAGGGTCCTTTATATTTTGGAGATATTTGAGGAAATTACCATGGCATTATTGTTCCATAAGTCACTTCCAAAATATTCTAGATCTCACGCAGAGATGGAAAGTCTGTGACCAGACTGCACAGCCTAGAAACAACTGAGATTAAATGCAAGGGCAGCAGGCACAATGTCCAAAACAGATAAATCAGGGTGACTGCATAGTTGCATTCTTGTTTTCCCATTGTACTAACAGAGAGAGCAAAATAAGCCTGTATACCAAATACATGAAAAAACACATACTGCAAGAAATATTTATGTTGTATTAGCATATTCTCTGCTCTAAATGAGTTTGGGACAATTACTTATCAGACCAGAATGGAATAAGCGGGGGAGGTAAGCTCTTAATATCACATTAGGAAAAATTAATTAAGCAGAATAAATATAATGTATTTGATTCTTCTCATTCCTATTTCAATTGCTTTACTTAGCAATCTCAGTAATGTTCTCTAACAAATTCTTTATTTATTTTCTTAAACAGAAAAAAAAAAAGAAAAATGAAAACAAGCTGGAAAGAGATGAATTTTATCCTGGTTCCTCATTCTCCTCAGCAGATGAACAACTGCAGCATCAGCACAGATTTCTGCTACTTGAGTTAATGGAGTGCCACTACCAGTCACGAGTTGTCATCCTCTGAGTAAAGCTCTCCAGAAGAGGATTGCTGATGGGCACAGGTGAGAAACAGGAGCTGAGGATTTGCTTGTTGGCTGGGATGGCAAGTAATTGGATAGATGTATATTCCAGAGATAAGGTAGCCCACTGTGTCTCCTCCAGCCTCTCATCAACCTTGTCCTTCATTCCCCCCTTCACTTCCAGACCCCATCTTCTCCTACAGGAAGTCACAGTGGATCCCAGCTCCTGATTTCCCAGTCTGCTTAGCTCTTTGCTCACTCCCCAGTATGACATTCTTTGCTCCCAATCTGCTTGGCTGGACTGCCCTAACTCCCCAATTCATTCTTATGATCCCATTTCTCATCTAGAATAGGTTTGGTATCCAATGTCTCTGAGAAATTCTTCACAGTGCATTTGAAAACTCTGTCCCCTGTACTCTTGATTTGAACATCTGTGTTGCTGGGGCCCGAGGAAGGCAGACCCCTCCTTTTCTGTTGTTGCCTAGACCTCTTACAGCTCATGTCCATCTGTAGCAAATGAGACCTTTTAGGAAACAAAAATCATCTTTATTAAACATGCACCATGACTTTTCATATGCCTGTCACTGACACAAAGGCTGTCTTCTATCAGCTTTTAAGTCCTTACACCAAACTTGCAAGGTTTTGTCACAGAAGGCACCAGAATTTTTAACCACAGCACATTTTCCCCTACAGCCTGTCAGACATGTCAGAGATGTCTGAGTTGTTTTACACTGGTTCCCCTTGAGAATGTGTGTCAAGTAAAAAGTCCTGAATGATACAATTTCATATTGTTTAGACAGGACAGCAGTATTATGCATTTAATCTTATAAAAAGCATTCTAATATCTTTAGTAACCACTATACAGACTTTTATTCCTTAGAGAAGATAAGGAATGTCCTTGCAAACAAAAAAAATTATGTGCCAAGGCCTGTGCTCTAAGTAGCTCAAGGTGACCAGTGTACAGCTCAGACTGTTACATAAAATAATTTGCAAAGATCAGTGAAAATTAAACACAAAATGACAGATTCTTCAAGAAAACAAGACCCAGTGAAAAGCCCCAGGGACTGCTGAAATCATGTCCAGGAAAGCTAAAAAAAAGTGAGGCTGGACTCAGTAATACTCTTGCAGAGTAGTTGAGAGAAGATTCTGAGTTAGGTGCAAGAAGTGTAACACTGATTATGTGGGTGATTATGATGAGATTTATTGCTAATACTGCTTGTAAATATTGCCAATGCAGTGTATAATATAAGCAGGTCTAAAGGGCTGTAACACAGACAGCTTCAGCTGGAAACAGACTGTGAAACAGTGCAGGTTTGCAGAAAGCACAGTTGCAAAGCAGCAAAGCACCCATGGAACTACTGCAGGATTTTATTTCCACCTGTTACTCACCTGTCCAGAACTGAGTGTTCCCATCCTTGTGCTGGGTGTACCCTGCTGGGCTGGGACCCACCTGGGAGCTGCCCTGCAACCTCTGGAGATCAGTTTGCCCAGCTGGCCCAGTCCCCAGGAGCATTTTGTACCCTGCTGCTGCAGGCCCCTGTGTGCCAAGATCAATCACAACCATCAGCACTCCCTCCATCCGCCCTCCCTACCCCTGGAATGCATTAATTATGCAAGCATCCAGACAGTTCCCCCTGCAATTCCCTCCTGGTGTTCTTATCTTTGGACAAATCATATTCAAAGACTGCATGGGAGGGGGGTGGTGTCTGTGGAGGACACACTCCAAAACCCGACTATTTTTTGTCACCATCACTGGGGCACAATTGATACGGTAGAGTAAACATTGCCAATGAGCAAAATCATGAGTGGTGGGCTATTCTGCCTCCCTGGTGACCCAAATCTTGAGCTGCAAGAATGCTTAGTTTGACCCAAACTGCAGAAGGACAGGTAGGCAGCAGAAGCACAACAGCCTGGTTTGTACTTTTCCTTCCCTCCCTGGCTTTTTCCTTTTTCACATGTTTCCCTTCGATTTCTGTCTGAGATACTAAAGCTATGTCTTTGGAGAGCTGCTGTGATACTGTCAATAAACAGCT
The DNA here is from genome assembly GCA_013398075.1 of Notiomystis cincta. Classification (NCBI taxonomy): domain Eukaryota; kingdom Metazoa; phylum Chordata; class Aves; order Passeriformes; family Notiomystidae; genus Notiomystis; species Notiomystis cincta. The sequence goes on along the minus strand of VZRX01009490.1, from coordinate 71,159 downwards.
TCCAAAAAGCCATGTCAGGGACAGCAGGGCATTGCTGCACTCTCCGTGTTTCCATGTGACCAATGGACAATATGCTGTCCTGATGTTTTTCTAGTAATGAATTTGCTGTTCAGTGCCAACACCAGAGAGAGAGGCTGAGTTCCCTTCCCCTGCAGCTCTTGTGCTTCGTCCCTCACCCATCCTCTCCAGGGAAGGACTGGGCTCTGTCAACAGCTCCAGTAGAAGTTCCAGCTCATCTCAGTGAACTGAATAACTCTCTTTTCTGAAATAGAAACCCCAATACTTTATATTTCTTACTATATCTGAGCCTGTTAAACGATGGTGTTTTTCTCACATAGACTTTAAACAGTGAATGAAAATTGTAGTTTTAAAATTTAAGCCTTAACTGTTCTGCATTCTAAATATTTTTATTCTTCTTTTTCCCCTGATATTTTCCTATCTTTAACAAAGGCTTTAAAAGATTTTGTGTGATCCATATTGCCACAGGAATAAACAAGCATTTGAAACCTCAAACCCTATCCAAAGCTTGTTTATCAATACAGTTTTGTTACAGTGACACAGGACCTTTAATACGTTTGACCCTCTGGATCCGTTTGCTTTACTGAAATTTGACTCAGCAAAGTGAAATCCCCTTGTATCATTCTGCAAGACAACTCATTTTATGTTTGGATACAAAACAATTTGCTGCAAACCAAGCTGCATAATCAACTCCCACCCTAACATTCCAGTTGGAACTCATAGGGCTGAATGGAAAAAGAAATTGTGATGGTTGTATAGAAGTGCACCTAAGTTCTGTGGGATGCTCCATGAATATGAGAACAATAGATGCTGTATTAACTACTATATTTACCAACACTCTTTTCCCCTGGCATATATTTATGTAAGGGAATGGCAATCTACTGTTATTATATTGTGCAAAATTCTTGAGTGGATACCTTGAAGCAATCTTTAATTTTTTTCCAAATATATTTTTACTTGATATTTGGGAAACTCTTCTGTAATGACAAGCTCTAGAACAAAATCTAAAGGACAGCACATTTTCTGTATTTGAAAGATTTCTCTGTATGATTGCAAGTAAGAAAATTATGGAAATATCTGTTCTCTTTTTATTCTATATTGTTCAATCAACATGGTTTTCTCTTCCCTCTTGCTATGTAGTCATGTGCAGATTTTATTTTGTCTTGGGTTCATTTTTAGTATTTATATCTACTTACTATCAAACAAAACAGAGCAATCAGTTGTTTGAGGATGTGCTGGAGCAAATCATTATAGGAAAGTTATATTTATTTCCATGTTCAGGCTGTGGAAGGCTAGCCAAGGATATCTCTTTCCACTTGAACATTTTAAGTCCACTGGAAAAGAATTAGAGGTTGGTCAAATAAGCTTTTTCTTCTCTTTTTTTTTTTTTTTCTCCTCCATTTTGTGTTAAACTTTAGAATCCATGAAAAGCAGCCTATTACCATAGGCCATAAAGCAGTTCTTTCCCTGTTTCAGAGAAATCTGCTTGAAATATGTGCAGCCTTTTTGATCTCCAAGCTCCCAGTCTGGGCAAGCAGATGGAGTGTTTCTACCTGGGCTATTATTTTCTTTTCCTCTTCTCCCCTTTGAGCTAAGCCATGCTCCCTGTGCAACCCAAGAGGAAGGATTTTATCCTGACATACAGCATCAGCCCTGGCTGAGCAGATCACAGAAAGTTCTCAGTACTCTTCAGTCCCCAAACTCCAACTCCTATGGACCCCAAAGTACAGGTGCACATCTGCCTCATTTCCAGCCTCTGCCAAGCTGGTGATGGCCACAGGACTGCAGCCTCCAGAGGGAAGGACTGAAATGCTGCCTTCACCCAGGTACAAATGAGAGGTAATCATTGGTTTCTTCTAAGTCTGAATCACTCAATTTTCGGTGGCTTGCAATATCACTAACACAGTTTCTTTTTCCCACTACCTTGTTAAATGGAAGATACCCTTCTCTTTTATTTGAAACACTGGTTTTCTTCAGCTCCCTGTATTTCCTCTAGAAGTCCTTAGGCGTTTTTCTTAATATAACTCTCAGTTTTCTTAATACAAGCCTCAGCTACTGCACCTCACAGGTAACCATACAAGAAGAGTGTGGTACATCTGCTGTGACTCCTGCATGGCTCTGATCTGACACAGCCCTGGAATGCTGTTGGGATGTGATTGCCACATAGCACTGAGCTAGTACAACACTGGGAGGGGGGGAATCTTAGAGGCTGCAACAAGGATGCAGCAAGGTTGGGAAGAAGGCAGTGAAGTGTGGCAAAATGTGAGTAAAGGAATGGAAAGACTGAAATGAAATATTAACAGTAAATGCACTTGGGAGAAAAATATTGGAGGATCCTGCTCTCTGCAGACACTGGAAACAGATACTGGCAATGATAATAGATTTTTTTTTTCTTCATTTGTAATACAAAAGAATGTGTGTAAGAAAAATGAGGTAGGGAAATGAAAGGAAAAGATTGACAAAAGCACCTGAAACTGTGAAAGGTGTTGGACTGGTGTCATTCCAGTGGCAAGAGTGGGAATCATTAACTTGAGCTATTTAGCATTCCTAGCAGGGCAAAACTGTAGGAAATTACAGAATGGAAAAAATTCTGCATTGGTCTATTGGATAACTATAAACAATTTAAAGCAACTTCCATCTTATCTTTTACAAATCAGTGGACAACTGATTATGCTGCTATGTAGTTGTTTCATAGCTACCTCCTTTTATCAGAAAATGGTGGAGGTTTTAAGCTAATGTGCATTTCTTTGACCACTCCCATTTTGGTTGTTCAATTTTTCTCTAGGGAAGAAGAGTTGTCAGGTTCATTGCTTGATACTGCTGCTATTCAGATCTGGTTTTACATTAATTCTTCTTGGTTTGTCACTCACCTGTGATTAATCAAGCAGAAACTAAGAAATAAAATTATGTGTTTTGTGAAGGTGAACTGAGGTTTCAGTAACAGTGAAACTGTGGGTAGGAACACTCTGACAGGAATTCCAGCTTGGTCTAGTCATAGCTACATTGGTGGAGTTAGGCCAAACCATATTTTCTGAGAATCTGAATTTTAAGTATCCTTGCTATGTTCTTCATAATACAGTATAACCTCTGTAGGAGTAATAACGTGGGAAAATTTTGCTTTGGTCAATATCTGAAATGAAAATAATGTCATTAGCTGTGAGTTGTCTCCTAGGGCAAAAATACACCCAGTTATTACTTGAGACCAGGAAAAAAAATTGCAATATTCTCCTTATTTTAGTCTTTAACTAGATGATGATAATGGCAAATTAGAAACTACTTCTGAGTTCCAACTTCATTTTAACATTTAGGATATCTGCCTGCTGCACATTTAATATGATTTCCAATTACAAAAATATGTGTGATATCTCAGTATTTGAGGTCCCTCATAACTGGCCCATGGGATAGGAAAATGCAATTTCTGTGCAAATGCAAACAGAGCTATAGACTGCCTTCCCCAGGGAGGTATGTGATTGATACATGTGTATATATATATATATAAAATATAGATATGTATGTTATATATGTGTGTGGGTGTGTATCTATAAACTTGTGTTCTGTATCTTAAACTTGTGTTTAAGTCCAGAATTTCTCTCTGATGCATGAACCATAATCCTTGATCCTATATCCTGAAATGTCAAATGATACCCTCAAAAAATATATTAAAATTCATTATACTCTAGACATATTACTGAAACATTCCTTTGGGGTATGACTTGTTTGAATAGAAGGACAAGAAATAAATAAAGCATTTATTTACTTACTTATTGCCCACAGTTCTATAGATTTATGAAGAAAACAGATCTGGAGTGCTGCATTGCACAATTTCATAACGCTGCAGTTAGTTCTGCCTTGTATTTACAGACTGGCTTATTTTAAAATCTATTCAAGCACTGGAAAATCATAAATATGCAGCTCCACAGATCTGGAGGTCAGGTTCCTGTGACTGTAATACATAGCTTCTTTTGGCAAAGCTCTCCAATTTAGGGTCAAACTCTGCTTGCTTTTCTCACGTTTAATTTATGATGGAAACGCACATGAGTGAAGGAGCAGGTTTTGTCACAGTATTGTGTGGCTGCACAGTGCTGACTGCTCCAAACATGACCAAAATATGTACTAAGGATGTAATCTAAGAGGGGCAGAACATCACAATGCTTGGTAGAAATATTTCTAAGAAGTCTATCAGCCTGTTCATGGTTTCATAGGAAATCTAACTGAAATATGCCTGATATATGGCTATTTATCCCTCCTTACCAAAACTTCTGAAGGCTCATAGCTAAAGCCTCATTTTGACTCCTCTATTAATATTAGAAATTTTTTAAAAAATGAGTCAACAGATATAAAAGTTGGTATCAGTCATAACACCTTCAATTTCTGATCCTAAGTTCAATTAGGAATCACCTCCTTATTTTAAATCCAGAGGAGACCATGACTGAGAAGCTGAAAAGTGGGCATCATGGTACCATCAATGCTCTGTAAGTCTCTTGCAATGACACAGTCACTGGTTTTTGAAGGTTTCCTTTCCTGCAGCCAACCAAAGCATGACAACCCCCTCCCCCACCAAAAACTGGAACACGCAGCCGCGCTCAGGGCATGACTGAACATCTGAGCAGCTGAAGTGGCACCACTTCATCACTGGCACTGTTGCCAAAAGAGTTGTGTATCACATCATAACCCCAGGAAGGAATCTCTGTACAGCTGGAAATTGCATGTGGAAAAGGAAAGGCAAAGGAAGCGAACCCTGCCTATCTCCCACCCTTCTCCCCCAGGCATTAACCAAACACAAAGAGTTTAAAAATGGAAATGCTCTTAGATGTTCAGCATTTGTCTAGATCCATGAATGTCTTGAGGTAACCAAGAGCAAAATGTGTGGGGTTTAGATATTATCTATCCAAAGTTCCTACATAGATAACGTACTCCCTTTAATTTCATTATAATACCCAAAGAATTACTACCATAAATAGTTCCATTGTCGTGTAATCCCCTAAGAATTAATACCAAAAATAGTGACGGCAGAATGAACAAACTGGAGAGAAGCTTGGGATATCTCATCCCTTATGCCTTGGGGCTGAAATGAGTCATATTGCCATGTCTTCTATGGCAAAAAAGACTTTCATAGCTGAGAGGCCAGGTAAGAGCCTTGACATTTCTTTGCAGCAGTCTAGAGGTCTGTCCAGACACAGATGGTTGAAGGGCTCAGAAGGTGTTTTTCCAAACCACACAGTCCTATGCCTATTCAGTGTGGCTTTAAACCAGGATTGTGACTTGTTTATCCTCTATTTTGTTGTCCCACCCTCTATTTAGGGCTGTTCAGAGAAGTTGCATAATAAAACAGAAGAGTTGGCTTGGCTCCAGCTGGTCCTGGTGCCTCTTGTCCAGTGTGGGGACAACCCTTGGGACACGATGAGAGAAACTCAAAACAGCTCCGAGGTTTTAGAAGAGCTGAACATTTTATTTACTAGCTAGTTACCACTGCAAATAAAAATTTTAGTACCCAAGGTAAGATTAGTTTTATCTTTCTGCTAGGAAATTTGCAGCATGCTCCTTTGACTTAAATTGATAGACTCTAGATTTTCTAATAAGCTTTGCTTCTTTGAAAACCAACTGTCTAAAAACAGCAACATGTGAAAGCAAACCAACCCTTCTTATTTTCCCTGTAGGTACAGTCAGAATCCTATCTCCAAACAACCTTAAAGAAAGTTTTTGATGCTATTTTTCTATTCTTGTTAGTTCAGCATAGCCAACAGTAAAGGCCTTGTTGACATTAGGCAAATGTGCAATGATGCAGCAAAATCAATTTAGTCACACTGATGCAAATCCCTCACACAGATGTAATGCCTGTGTGCAAAGTAGGGCATTTCTGAATATACACAATATTTAAAATGAAGTGAAAGAGAGAGATCCTATTCCTCCCAACTGATTCCGTAATGTCATTCATATGGATGCCCCTGAGAGCCTAAGTTGAAAGAAAGGGGCTTTCTGGTCAAAAATAAAGGTTTTTTAGGAGTACTGTTGATCGTGAAGGAATATTATGACCTTTAAATTGCAAGTTGCAGTAGCTTAATAGGTAGAATAATACTTTTAAAAAATACCCTTTACCTTTAAATGGGGGATATTTGACCTTAAAATCACTAGGAAAAGAAATATGTGATTGCATAACTCCATTATAAGCTTACTTTTCAGAAGAGAAGTGAAAATTAATGTGTTTTTGGTCCTGGGCTGTTTTTAGTAATTTTATGTGCTCTGCTGTCAACAAGAGGGAAAACAAACCTCTGCTGCTCAATAAGAATAAGAAGAGAACCAAATGTACCTTACTGTGGGTATTCAGTTAAAGTTCTATGGGCAAAAAATGGCACAGCCTGTGAAGGTGTTATTGAAAAACAGGTGGGGTCAGCAAGGGAGGTGACAGTAGAAATACCAATAATGAGGTAATCATCATCTTCCTCTGCAGTCTGCAGAGGTTTGGTTTTTCTTTTTTCCTTTTTTTTTAATAAAAATCCTTTAGAAAACTGTGAAGTTGAAGTAAAGTTTTAGTAATTTGGTAAGTGTCTTTTTTAGATGTTTTTGGAGGGAAAAACTTCCAAATACTTCATGTGGCAGTAAATAATTTATTTAATATAGTAATAAATGAAATATCAGAATCCAAATATATGTATTGAAAGCATAGTTTTTAATCAAATCCAGACTATGTTGCAATACTTTTCTTTTAAAGGTATTTTAAATTTGGGGAAACTCTTTCCGTGTCTGAATGGAAGAACATTCTGAAACCTGGGAACTTCCTGGTTAAGTGAATCGTTGATTCTCCTTGCAGCTGAAGACTCACAATGGGGAAGTGAAAAGATATGCAGGGCTTCTTTTCCAGGTACATTCATCTACCACCTGACTGTTAAAGCAACACTTTTCCTCCTCCATCCCCCCTCAAAAAGAAAACTGGGAAGTCCCTTTTCAGGAATGAATTCAGGGCAGAATCTCGTCCTGGCAGATGACAGTCTCCCAGCAGAGCCAGGTGACTTGAGGAAACACTGTTTCCTTCATACATTGCCAGGAGCTGGCAATGCTAACAGGAACCTGAGCTGGAAACCCTCATGAGATAAGGAATCACAGGATAGGCTGGCCCACAAGGATCACTGAGACAGGGCAAGGGAAGTGCTTAGGCAGGTAGGGAGCTAAGCAATCAATTATTACTGAATTTCAAACCCACAGGCGATACAACTGTACCCTCTGCTTTATAATTACTGACATTCATCAACAGAAGCTGTGGTCCCCACTGGGCAATTCCCAAGTTCCTTGAAATGAGTCTAATACCCAATGAGGTTACTTGTGCTGCTGCAGAAAGATATTTCTGGCCTTTTACGTGTCAGAAAAGAAACTGGATGTGACAGATTTGGAGCTGGCCTGTGATAATTTAGGAATATGGTCTGTTGGCCTGATTATTTGGTTGAATATCTGGGTTTAACTCATCAGAGGTTAGCTTGCAGTTGCATTCTGAAATTATCAGGGCTGATCTGTGCTTGTTACCCTGGGAGCCACACTTCCATTGACACTGCACAGCCAGGGAGCACAGGGATTTGGAAGGGGAAGAGATTAAGATTTGAACCAGAGCATCTCTTCATGGGTAGGACTATCATCCTACTCATCCCTAGGAGAGACAAATGGTTCCAAAGGTCCTTTGGGAATTAGAGATGGGACCTGTAAGTGTCTGATAAAGCAAGTGGATAGAGTATTTTCAGGAGACATTAATCAGGATATGTTCATGTATATCTAGGCTGTTTCTATGTGTTTGTGGAGTTTTCTATGAAAGTGACCCCCCAAAAATACCTTTGGAAGAAAAAGGGTTTGTGAACATCATTCACAGTCATTTTTATCAGTTTTTATCTAATACTGGGCGTTCAGAACTGATATTTTGCCTCTCACCTTAGGCCAGCTCCTTATCTCTGAAAAGGAATCTAATGGGATGAACCCAGGGTTAAGCAGAGGGTCTTCTCTGACCATGAAGCCTATAGGAAACTGTGCAGAGGTGATGTTATTCCACAGTTTACAGTGGAGGCATGTTGCATGGAGAACTGGGAGCATTACATAGCAGCAGGCCCACTCCAGAGTGCTGGGCCCAGCCTTATCTGTGGTGAGCTTCCAGCTAAAACTGGTCAAGCAAATCTCTTCTCAGTTGTGCAAGTGACAGTTGTTATTTGCCAGGTGCTGGAGAAATATTTTACTTGGGAAAAGTATAATACAACACAGAGAAGGTTTCCAAGAAACCATCTTCCAATCTGGAAAAAAGTTTTATGTGTGTGTCTTTATGTGTTAGGTGAGTGAAGTATAGAAAAGAGAAAGTTAAAAATCCTCCAAAAAATAACCTGAACCAGGTTTCTCTCACTGTCTCCTTACTGAAAGGACAAGTTAGGTAGTTTACTATAGCTTGATGGGTTCTTGATTGTGGAGTTCCATGCTCATTCACTGGTTGTTCCAGATGTTTTAGTATGTAAAGTTCTCCTTCTTCACTGTTGCTGGAAAGGTTGATTATGTTTCCCTAATCATGAATTTCTAGTGCATTCATCTTGCTTCCAGTGAACATATTTTATATTTTACGGATTTTGCTCAACAGGAAAACCAACCATACATTAAGATGTCCATTTCTCAAAGGAACACAGACCAGTAAATGCTGTATATTCTGGGACACATCCTCCCAGTGACTGCTTCATGTTGCTGTAATACAGTCTGGCCAAAAAGCTGCCAGATCTACATCTTGGATGACTACTGTGGCAAAAGCATTTTTTAATGACACACATGGAGTGCTGAGTCTCCTCCCCACTTCCTTCACTGTTGCCACATAAAGGTTGAACTGAGCTGGCACACTGCAAAGCCCCATGGCTTTATTTTGGTCTGTAAAAAAATCTTTGGAAAGAGACTGTTTAGTGTCACATGGCTGTTTCAAGAGGAGGAAATGCACATGCTGATGTTTAGGGGTAATTTGGGAAGGGTTGCATGTGCAAGGCCAAGTGACTGACTGCTAGAAAATGTAGAAATACAGGGAAGAGACAAACTGAACGAGGGACAAAAGGAGGAAATTAGAGCCAGCAAGTAAATTCTACATGTGAGGAACTTCTAGTTATGAGACCTCCATTGAAAAGTTCTTCAGTGCAGCTGGCAGCCATTTCTTTCTGCAGCTGAAGTTTCTGAATGATCACTTCTTGTGAAGTACATCACAGGAATGTAGATGATGGCAAAGATCTAGATTGCAGCCACAAAGTGTATATCTGAACAGAAGGCACATTGCTTCTGGAATTTGCTTTAAATGGGATGTCCAGAAGAAGCAGAGAAGGGAGTAAAACTGACAAATTGTGAACAGAAGTAATGGGTAGCATAGCAAGGGAAGAGAGAAGCAGCCTCAGCTTCTGGATGTTTCCTGTAGCTAGTCATGATTTCCAGCTATCAGCTTGTCACCATCATCATTCTTTCTTCATGGGTTTGACCCGTTCCAGGGAAACACTGGAGAGCCCAATAAATCATCTTCCATCAGAAACTAGTCAATTTTCTGTTCTCAGACTAAAGCAAGCACAGCACATATTGCCCTGTGGTGGGCTTGTCTACTTGTTCTTTCCCAACAGCCCCAAGGCAGCTCTGCCCCTGTTCCCTGGTGGCCAGGGGAGGTGTAGCTGTGGCCAAAAGCTCTGCACCCAGGTCAGTGCAATGGGGATGCCCCCTCTTTCACTGATCGTTGTCACGTTTTGTCTAAAGAATGTGGTTACATTTAAAAGCTTTTTCCATCACTCCCTTGTCTTCCTGTACTGAATGGCTGGTTATCTCAGGGTGCTTTTTTCTGTTCCTCCTCCCTTTTGTTCCTGTCCCAAGTACTCCTAATATGATGCTACCACTAACGGGAGGGCTCTACATTCAAATTCAAATTTTGCAAGTTCAAACTTTCATTTTAAATCGGATGTTGTTCAGATGCCATGCAACTACAGATTTTACAGCACAGTTTGAGCAAGCTTTGCAAACATCTCAAGCAAACAAACATTGCAGGAAACATAATCCTTTTATTTCACTAATCTTTGGGACACTGCCTCACGGGAATCACCATTTACAACAAAGTGTCTGCTCAGTTCCTTCACAGAGTGAACTTTGTATCATTACAAAGTATTGCTATTTTCCTGTGGTGACATCTGTTAGAGAAATAGTTTATGCTAGTTACGGAAACCAGCTAGTTTGATGATCTTATGACTTGATACTACTCCTCACAAATGTATTGTTTACTGGGTTTCTGATCATGTTTGCTCTTAATACTAATCAACCATTCTTCAGTTATTTTCTGTTCCCCAACAGACCCTTTCTAATGGCGTTTTTGGTAATTTTCACCTTGCAGAACCTGTACCATCCTCCTTAGCTTTAATTCCAGAACCCATTTCATCATTCACTCTTGCATGCTCTCCGCCTGCTAGCTCCTGTCATAATGGATTGTTAGCACATCATCACAGGGCGTTGGACAGCCAAACCTGTGGGGGGAGAGGAAAGAGCACTTCTTAGCACTTGGTGACTCTTGGCAAAGGGGCAGACTGGGAGGCAGGAGATGTACTCCAGGAGACTGCTTCTGGAGGCATTTTCTCCTTATGTGTTGGCAGGTCAAGGGTTGAGAATGTATGGCTTGTCCCCTCCACTGATATTCTTAATCAGAGAATGACATTTCCCTCTTAACAATTCCTCATTGTAAAGCCAAATCCGTTCCTCCTCCCCAAAACAACCTGTAGTATTGTTCTCCTGTTACCATGATAAATTAAGCATGGGAGACACGCTGAATCATGACAATGCTCCTGCACAAAGTTGTTCCTTGTGCCTGAAGAAATTCGTGTTTTGCCATGTACAGCTTTTTTATGGTCCTATTTATTAAGGGACTGATGTTAGGATCTTGATGAAATTGCAAGGAAGTGGGAAGTATCCTAGCTGCTCTGGGAATTTAAGCACAGACATCTGGAATATTCTGAGGAGCTCGGATCAGTTTATGGTTGACCAATGTGTAAGCAATGCTCTGTGTCTGCACGCTAACTTCATAAAATCTCACAGAATCATAGAACAGTTTGGGTTGGCAGAGACCTTAAATACCACCTTCTTCCACCCCACCCTACCATGGTAGGTCACCTTCCACTAGACCAGGCTGCTCAAAGTCCTGTCCTGATGGATAACACGGAGAACAGAAATTTGAATTGAATTTAAGTTGCTGGATAGAGCTTGAAGACCAACTGTGAAAAACGGGGTTCATTCTCCTGTTAGGATTTAAAGGTTTTAACAAAGAGACAATAAGAGACAAAGACAATAAAGCCAAGGTTACAGTGCTGAGCACTCTTGGCACTCAGCCAAGAGCACACCTGCTATAGCGGGGACACCCCTTGTATACCTTTACAGCTGCATCAACACAATGCATATTCATAAGTGACCATACATATTCAAACTTTTCTCCAAACTAATTTACATGTTCCAGGAACTGTTTTGCAAGGCTCCTCCTTGGGTCCACATTTCAGAGCCTGTGCTTTCCTTGGCTGTGGTTTCTGCCCGTTTCTGTTATCGCCTCCACTTTGGGCTTTGCTCCACGGTGCTTTCAGAGGGCGGTTGTTGATAGTTGGTAAATCAATAGTAGAGGGAGCCTCATCACCTGTTCACCGGGTGTTATCTGACTAACCAGACAATTTAATTGCTGCAAGCATAACTACATCAGCTATTTTACTACTGTTATTAACAGAACAAACTACATCCTTATAGTGACACTATTCTAACATTATACATATGACATTCTTTAAGATTTGCGGAAAGCCGATATTATAATACGTATTTATGACACCAACTCACAAAAAAAGAAAAAAGAATGTAAAAATGTGCACATGGCATGATAAATGTAGTTGGAACCAGCAGATAAACAGATAATGAGGAATAAAGTGTCTTTTTGGGCAAAGTTATGTAAAAAGAAGCAACAGCACATGCTCTAAGAGAAGTTCAAGGAAAGCTCATCTGTCGCATTGGGGGCACTCAGGGAGTATGAGCACCAAAGATCCCTCCAGACAACCATCTAGGAACATAAAGGACTTCCAGTGGGAAGTGGCTGCATGCAAATTAGTCTATGAAAAGCGATGTTTATGTATTAGCTGGGAAGTACACTGTAATCAATATGGATGATCATGATGGAATAAATACCTTGTTGCACCTTCAGGACACACATCACATCAACAGAGCTGTCCTTCTGATGTGTCCAGCACTGTAATAAAGAATGCCTGCTGTCTAATACTCAGAATTGTGTTAGAAAATTTATTTTCTAGCTGATTTCAGTATCAGTTCAACATTGCCTTGAACACTCCCAGGGCTGGGGCATCCATAATTCTCTGGGCAGTCCGTTCCAATGTCTCACCAGCACAATACTTAAGGCCTTTGATCTAATAAAATGTTGTGTCTAAACCAGAACTGTACTTTTCTGTTGTATGTTTTTAATTGTACCAATCACCACTTCGCTTCAGTCAGGTGACGTGGCTGTATGTGGTGGTATTGCTGTGATCGGCCAAGCCAAACACAGGCCAAAACTTACAGACCCTCACCCGCACCTAGGGCAGGGAGAAGGGCGGCCTCTTTTAACGTCCTGTCCAAGGGACAAAGGCCTCTCACAGAGTCCCAGAATGGGTCAGCTCGGAAGGGACCACCACGGGCCATGCGACCCAACCTCCCTTCTCAAGCACGGTCACTCTCGAGCACATGGCACAGGCTTGGGTACGGGCGCTTCTTGAGCATCTCCAGTGAGGGAGATTCCACACCCTCTCTGGCCAACCTGTCCCAGAGCACGGTCACCCGCACAGTAAAGTTTTCCCTCGTACTCCAGAGGAATTTCGCGTCCCGGCCCTCCGCGGACAGAGCCCGGTTTTCCCCAGCTGCGCGAGGCGGTCGCTGCCGCCGGGCAGGGCGGGGC
>VZRX01009490.1:0-50589 GCA_013398075.1 Notiomystis cincta | reverse complement strand
TTTTTTTTTTTTTCAAATTTAAAGGTCACAGAAAAATTATTTTCATAGAAAAGTTCCAGTGATGCTTTTAAAATTCACCTCAGCAATTAGGTAGCTATGGAGTTGTGTACTGTTTAAAGTATGTGCTTGCAGTTCAGATGTGCTTTGGGGGCGTCAGTGCCATGAGTTGAATGGACCAAATTATTTACTTTTTTGCCTGCTGGCCAGAGAGTATGTGTAAAACCATAAATATTTGCCATCAAAGAAAGCATGAAACAGTTGTGTGAAGTAAGAAAATGACACATTTTTTAACAGGAAACAGTCTTGTAAAATCAGCTATGAAACCAAAGGTTGAGCCAAGGAATGTCCCTAATTACTCGATACCATCTTTCCAGTGATTCAAATAAATGCTTATTTGAAGCTTTTATGTGGGAGAAAATTGCATGTTACCTTACATACATTACTAACATGGTAGAGGACTGATGTTAAACAAGGTTTCTAGTTATTTTTGAAGTTTATCAGTGGGCTGTGGGAAAAGGATGACAGTAAGCAAGGCTCAGCTCTTTGAACTGCACTCATGGGTTTTGAGGGCCCTTGTTTGTAACGTGGATTTGGGTCATGGAGACATCCTCGTTTCAAAAAGAAATCTGCAACTTTAGTGCTAAATCCTCTGTAAGTAGGAGTACGTGGACAGGGGAGCTAAGCTATTTGCCTTCTGAATGTAGAAAGATTCCTGCTTCTGATTAATAACTAAGTTGCCACAGGCAACTTTCTATTAAAATGGAGAGTTTCCCTTTCAACTGTAGTCCCTCAAGTGAATGTAGTGCAATTTGAATAAAACAAGATTGTAGTGCAAATACCCTTTGAACTAAAATGATTGCCTAATTTGAAAAGTGACTGTATAATTTTCCCAAAGAGCTAACACGTCTGTCTGGACTGTAGCTTGTGAAAAAGAAACAGGACTATTTTTACATACATGTTGACTTGGAAACCCACTCCCCTGTAATTTCTAGGATGTCTGCTTGAGGTCAGAAAGCATTTAATAAAACTTACTTGATGGGCTTCATTTGTTCCTAGACATGTGCTCTAGAGTCTGAGCACATGGTCAGTATGTGTGGAGCTGGAGTTTGTTGGACTAATGCTACAATCCAGCCCTCACAGGAGTTCATGTTGTGCTTAGGCGGCTGCTGCTGAACCTGCTATGTCGGGGTACTTGTAACACTGATGCTCTTAGGGGCGGGAATGCTGGCAGCTGCACAGGGAATGAGTAGGTGGAAAGAAAGAGGGAGAGAGCTGCAGCACTGCTGGGACTGGGGAATGAGACATTTAAAGTGGGAGCAAGGTTCTAATTTTAAATGCAAGGTGCAGTGCCTCGATAAAACAGCTCAGCACCAACAAGTCTGTTACTAGAAATAAGCAGTATGCAGAAGTGTCCTGAACAGCAAAAGTGTGAATTGAAAACCATGTTTTTTTGTAACCTGGACTCTGCTTTAAAATGAGTAAACTAGTTGCTGAAACAAGAGTAAGTAAGAGTGTAAATTACATGCTCTCCTAGTCAATAGGTTTAAGGAGAAGGGTAGCAGCTTTGAATCCTCTTTGCCTTTGGAAAAACTTTGATGACTTGTACCTACTGTTTCAGTAGTTACCAAGAAAAAGCTGAAAGCACTGTCCAGCTGACCATAGAACAGAACACCATTTTAGTCTGAGGCCAGTAGAACAGAACAACACAGCCTTGGAGAAAGAGATAAAGGATGTAACTTGGGCAAACAGAAGTCATGCAGAAGGCAAGTAGGATACCAGCTCAGCTCTGCAAGGCTGATAAAACAAAAGTTGTAGAAAACAATGATACTGTGCTTACTCAAAAGTGGTCGAGGAACAGCCACCTGAAAAGGACACTGGACATTGAAGACCCCCAAAGAACCACGTAGGGACCCCTGATAAGGGGTGTGACTATGTCAAATAAAGTAATACATACACCTCAAGTAAGGGGGGATAGCTAATGAAGATGTCATCAGTGTGTATGATGAAAAGTCTGTTTACCCAGTGCTCAGGGCACTTGATTAGAGGAACGATCCTCCAAGTGACCAGTGTGCTGCAATGAAGAGTGCCTGCTTTCTAATACTCAGACTGTGTTAGAAAGTTTCTGTCTGGCCAATTTCAGTACCACAGCCCCAGAGTGATAAATTAGGGTAGCAGGCAACTCGTGAGTTAGAAACTGAGATAAAGACAATCTGTTTAGCAGACAAGCTTTGTTGAACAAACGTGGAGCTGTGTAATGATGGGTAGTGTCCCATAGCAGGACCTCAGTAATGACTAAATGTCTGGGAACTTTGAAACCATATGTCTGGATTAGATTTATTTCTTTTGGGTGTTTACAGGTTCCTACCTTTTCTTGCTTAAGCAGTTGGTTTTCAGCATTCAGTAGTTCTGTTGCTTATTTGCTTTTGTCTTGTTTGGGGGCCTTTCATCACACATTAGCAGCTATTGTTCTCACTTGTTTTAGCCTATTAATTAGGTCTGTTAGTTGGGCTTACCAACTACAGACTACTTGGCCTTCCATGGTTCAGTTTTATCTTCCCTTTGTGAGTAGGGAGAGGGGACTGTGAGGTTATAGCCCACTGTCTAGCATATCTTGGAAATCACTGAACTTAGAGAAATTACATAGTTTAGTTTAATCAACTGTTAAAGAAACTTTATCTCCTTTGAGAAGTTTTAAACATTTCTTCAGTCCATTCTCTAGGCAAGAAACTCAATGTGGTTTCAGAGTTCATGTGTTAAATGTTGCCTGAATAAGTATTACCTCAAAACAGGTAACACACAGAATTCTTTCCTTGGATAAACATAGGTTGTGTTCAGATAGCTTATCTGAATGGGAGTCCAGAGAAGCTAGCAGCTCTTTCTTCAAATATTGAACTGCAAGTTGTTAAATAGAATGTTTATTTTCTGCTTCATAGCAAAGGCAGAGTCCAGTGTTGTGAAAGAATGTTCAGAAGTTTCTGGAATGGAACATGTGGGAGGACCTGTGGTCTTCCCACATCTAGCAGTGAAATTTGAACAAAAACCAACCCCCCCCGGGTTTATCTTATATTTATCATAACTCCTATCTGTACCATAAGAATGACTTGCAGCTATTACTTATTCACTTAGTGATAAAAGCATTTGATATTTAGACTGTTAACACTGGCACCATCAGTAACTTGTGTGCATCTTGATGGATTGTGCAGGGAGACAGTACTCTGTTGCCTTTGCTTCTCAGAAATGGCCTTATAGCTGGACTAGAGACAAGTGAGAAGCAAAGCCATGATTTGTGATAGCTCGTGTGTCTTCTAGATTATTATCACAAGCATTGACACTCAACAGGGCTGAAAGATCTCTCCTCAAAATAATGATTCTAGAAGCTGCTTTGGCAAAATGAAGATGACTTTATATGGGTGTCCCAGGTGGATTCAGCCAGCAGTCCTCTTTGCTGCATTGCATCCTTTGTACAAGAGCTGAATGTAGTCTAGATTTTTTAAGAAGCTAAATGCTAATCCTTTAGAAATCTATTTAGCAACAGTATTATTGTATTGTGTTCCAATCTGATTGTATGTATTGTGTGGGGTTTTATCTTTTTCCCTGCTCTCAGTTCCACTGAGATGAGATCAGATTTAATATTGTTTCTTTGACTGCCTTTTGACTGATCTAAAGTTTTGAGAATATAGTGTAGATGTTGTGAGCTGCAGGATGTCTGACTTCAGACTTTTTCCAGAATCGATGTTGTTCTGGCTTAAGGTTGTGGCTGGTGGTTTTTGCTTTTCATTTGTCATTGTGCCAGACAAGTAGATTGAGAACCACAATGCCATGGTGGAACCCTTGTGAATATTGCTTAAAAATACAGTAGGAATAGAAGTACAGTTGTAGTTCATTCCCAAAGTGGTATTGGATGCCAAGTGTAGTATTTCCAGAGCTTCATTATCAGTCTTTTGAGGCAGTATGGTACAAGAAGGTGAAAAGAGACTGAGTGAGTCTAAAGGACAGAAGGTAAATAAATGGCACTTAAGAAGACCACTTTTGGTAGAAAGAAGAGTTTTCTTAAGCTTCATTCTTAGTACCAAGAGTGTTATGCTGGGAAAGCACCTTTGAAGGAGCTCTTCTTTAGTTCTGAGAAAATGGAGGAAACCATGGGAAGACTGGATTTCTTCAGTGGCTGTGGATGTTCATTCACATCAGTCAACAGGATCTTGCTCATGGTTCAGTTATCTACTGCAGATTACAGCAACAGAAGGAGATACACCATGGGAGCATAAGTAGTATCACTGCTGGCTCTGTAACCTGCTGTTTTCTGAAAGCTGTAGGGCAGCTGTTAGAAATCCCTGTTGTTCTTATTTGATCAATTAGTGCATCTCTTCAACCCAGAAGGAATATGTTTTATTAGTTACATTCAGTAATTTTCATATTAATGCAGTGTCAGAGGAGAAGATAACACTGCTTCTTAATTAATGCTGGTTCTGGCAGGCTGCATCACCATGTGTGAATGTCACCATGCATATATTACTCCAGCTTGGTAGTCTTAAAGCTGTGTGGGAACTGGAAAAAGCTGGGCACCTTGCTTTTTGAACCCTTACAAAGGTGCTGTGGAATACTGGGCACATGTAAGAGAAGAATCTAAAGTGAGCTGGCTTTTCATTCCTGAGCATCTACACCCAAAAGTGCACTGTAACTTGCAGTGTACTTGAAGGATATTCTCCTCTCTTAATGTCTGGAATATTGGAGGAATTTTTGCAATTGAAGTGGATGCCCAGTAGTGGATAGGAGTATTAGTGCAGTTACTGAAAAGAAGTGGGTGTTTTTAAGGTATAATTCATCTGACCAAGTGTAAACATCTGCTTTAATGAGACCACTCATGACCTAACTATTACCTAGGTCTGCAATGACTATGAAGGGAACTTCATGTAACATTTAATGAATCCCACTGAAGGTATTAAAACTTGGCAACACTGCAAAGAAACTTTATCCATGTTTCAGCAAAATTTTACTCTATAATAAATATAATAAAAGTATAATAAATCAGTATTAGTTTCATGCTGCCATTAAGAGTTGGTTTTTCATACATGCAAAAATCCTACTTGTGACAAGCTTTATTGTTGAATAGCTTTTTAATATTACAACTAGTCAGAATAGACTGGACTTGGGAGTCTTGGGTTGTATTACCTAAGTAAATTAAATGGCTTGAAGCTTTATTTTGTTATTCCATTAATAATGTCTTGCAGAGTACTCAGACTTATCTGATGTAAACTGCAGGGAAATAGGTATCTTTACTGTTTTCTCTTATTAGAGTGGAAATTTTCATCAAATATTTTTTTATACTTTTCATTGTCTCTGTCCCTGTCAACAGCAAGCTTTAATAAAATTAATCTATAAAATTTTAACATACTGCCAGATTAAAGTATTTGTTATATAATAGGTTTAATTGCAGCACAGATTCAAAAGGTACCTTTAAAATATTCAGACTTTATTGATAAACACATAAATTTCTCTTTCTTGCTGTTGGGGATGTAAGTGTTGGGCAGTGTACTTGGATGGTAAATGTGTTCTTACCATACTGTTGTTGAAGAATATACTGAAGAGACATTGGTTAGTAAAAAATCTCTTCTTAGTAACAATCAGCCCTTTTTTTCTCTCCACCCTCTTACCAAACAAAATAACCTAAACCAAGGCAGAGCCTATTACTTTAAATCAACATGTTATTTCTATGTACTTTAAAACATTAATTCCCTGCACATGTATTTTACAGATAAACTTGATGGAGTTTTCCATTATATTTTGCATCACTATAATCTGCATTTTGAGATGGTTTGAAGGAAACATAATAGAGGTATTGATGACTTCTGAACCCTGTCCTTGAGGAGAACCTCAAGATAATAAAATTTATATAAAAAATAAATATCTATATAGTAGACTATGGACAGATGCCATGAACACTGCAGTTAATGAGTTAGTTGCTCTGAATATTGACACTTTAATGATTTTAACCAAGTTTTCATTTGGAGCAACAGACTGCAGTTTGCTTGAGTTCAAAGATATGTGTGCCTCAGTTGTGTTCTCCAACAGGACTTTAGAATCACATTATTAAAAATACAAGACATAGAATAGGCAGGTAAGTTGAAATTCGGCTGTCTGAACTAGAATACCTTCTGCCATTTCTGAATCTCTGGGATGCCTGTAATATTTTTAAAAAGGCTGGTAGAAGTATTGCACAACCCACAGGAGCCCCATTTCCTTCTGGAATAGTAGCTGGGAGCCAGGCAGGATATTACCCTCAAATTAGGTATGTCTGTTAAGGCACCTGAATTGCTCCCCTGAGGCGAGTGGCTGGAAAAATGAGGGCCAGGAGGGTGGTTTGCCAAGACTCTTAGGTAGTTTCCAGTTACTGAGTGGTGACCATACTGAGAATGGAAGGAGACTTGTGGAAGGAGCAGGTTGCAAGGATATGTCTGAGGACTTGGAGAAGGAGTAACATGAGCTAGTTAAAGGCCTTGAATTGCATGGTCACTCCTGTTTGGGTGACATTTATACTGGAATACTCTGACTAAAGCCTGTTACCTACTGTTGTTCCCAGTACTGCTTCTAATTTGCTTCCCTTAATATGGTCCAGATTCTTATAAGTTATTTTGGAGGCTTTTTTTACCTTCACATCTGCTCACTGTTGATGGGAATGTCAAGGTAGCTGGGGATAAACAGAAGTGAGTGAAACACTCAAGAGTGTCACATGTTGGAGTGTAGTTTTCATCCTTTCAACAAAGAATTAAGAAGAACCAACTCTTTCAGTGCCTGAGAAGGGCTTGGTTCTTTGGGTTGTGACTAGCTCTAACTGTGCAAATGATACTCTGCTGACCTGCTGTTTTTATAACTATGATTTCTGGGAGGAGATGCATTGTACTGCAACTACTGAACTAACAGCTGGTGGTGGATGAGAACCCGAAAAAATGAAGATCAGAGTATGAAATGTAGTGCTACAAAGAAATTATTATTAGCTGTTTTGTGCTCTAAGGCAGGGTCCATCTTCATACCAGAGATTCTGGCAAGAAATTTTTTTTTATCCCAGTCATGTTTTTTTAAATTAGTAATAACATGTTAACATGCTGCTATTTATGGAGAAAGGTACTAATTTCCTTGTTCCAGAAACACATGGATACAATGGACTTGAGCACTGTTGGCAAGATCCTAGACTATCTGCAAAATGGTATTTCAGTAGAATATATAAATCTAGACAGCATTAAACCCACTTTTGAAATGTTATTTCAAAATTAAATACTTGGCTGATCAGAGAAAACGACGCAAGAATATAACAGAATCTTAAAAATCCTTGCATGTTGTATGTCAGAATTCATTACATACCATTTGGAAATACTTGACAATTTCAGGACTGGAAAGAATGTATTTTAATTTTGGTGAAAGAAATGCTCATCACAGTCAGCAGTGACAATTGGCTTAATTGTTGACAGCTTCTGCATCATCATTTAAGCACGTTTATTGCAAGACAGTGAGACTTTTTGTTCATCATCTTGTACTTAAACATTGTCTATGCCACAATAACAATGTTTGCTTTTGCTAGCACTGTGACACTTCTTATAATTGTGTTGTTGAAGGAAATGCATTGGACAGCTTTGAATGTGAATGTAAACTCTCCCAATGAAGATTTCTTAAGGTATTCAGAAGTGGCTGGAGAGGCAATCCTTGCAAAATTTGCAATTTTTGAAGTCTAATACATACTATCTAAAATGTTTGAAGATTGTGCATGTATAGCAAAAACAATGAACCATTTCACAGAGCAGCTGAAATATTTTAATTCAGCTCTGCAGTGCTTTCCAAGAAAGTCAATGTACTGCAGCATAAAAACTGGCCTGTAACACTCTTCCAGAGGGGGGATTACAGCTAATAGTCTTTGTCTGGGTTTCATTTATTTGCATTTTAAAGGATTTAAAATAATTTTAATTAACTATTAATTAATTATAATTTTAATAAACTTTTTGCTAGATTGGTGGTTGGTTGGAATGTTTATATCTTGGCAGTAGGTGCCAGTTTTCCCTTGAGATGTGCCTGCTTATTGGTTTAACCTATCTCCCCTCTACTAGCAGCAGCAGGCTGTCACAACTAGATGGGAGCAGCTTTTTCTGGAACAAACTGGTTTGAAGAAGTTGCCAATTTTACAGCACCAGTAGTGGCTTAATGAGAAGCAAGAGGAAAGCAGTAATTATTTTAAAAATTGATTCAGACGTTATTGCACATGATACTGCCTCTCAAATTAAGTTTTCTAAGTGTTTGTTCTTAACTGGGAAACATGACCTGTGTAAATATAACCAGCTTACCCTCAAACCCATGCATTTTAATGAAAAGGCTTGCAAGTATTAATGGTATCTATAGAAAGAGCAAGAGGAGAAAAGAATCTGTAGCTCACAGTTGAAACACCCTAATTTTCTGTGTAGTTAAAAATCTTATAGCTGGTGCTTCCTTCAATCTCTGACATACCTTTTATTATTTTTAACTAGCATGTCCATCTTTTAAGCATTTTAACTGCATGTGTAACTTGCTGTTAATGTTTTTTGTTCTGAAACCTGTATAGTTAGAATTTCAAGGAAAACATCTCTAAAACTGGGAAAGATTGCTGCATGAAACCCTAATTATTTATTCTGTAATGACTATGTCGTTGCAGGTAAAATTGCCAGTTGTTTCTGAGCACTATTTAATAAAGAGAGCTGTCTTTCAGAAAACTAGTGGGATTTTTTGACTGATTTGATTTGAAGAATGGGAACTATTAAGTCCTCCTTTTTTTAGTAAAGCACTTTGCATCTGCAAACAAAAATACTCTCTTGGATCTACAAATGATCATCCAGTGGCTTTATTAAATTGGCTCTGAAACCTGTTTGCAACAGTGAAGACACAAATGAGCCAAAACTGGGGCAAACCAGAGCAGTCTCCTCCTATTGTCTCGGGGTGCTTCAGTAGTCTCGAATGTACTCCCAGGAAATTGAGATTTGAGTTGAAAACAATGCAGTATAAGCCATTCTGCTGAGTGGTTTGAGATGCCCTTGTGGATGCAGCATGTAACTTGGGAAGAAGACTAAGAATGGGCTGTGATTTTTCCTACCTAAAACGCAGCCTAACATTCCTTGAAAGAGGTTCACATGTAGCCAGTGGGGGGAAACACTTTTTCTCTCCTGGCACAGCCCCACTGAATCCACATTGCAGTCCCTAATCCAGCTCACTGCATGGCAGCACAAATCTTTTTTGTCATGGGACAGAAATGAACAAGCAGGGGAGCCAGCATTGCTGCCTCTGTTGGCATCGTGGTGTCCTAGCCTGGTTCAAGCAAAATCGGAATGTGAGATTCCACAACTGCTTGGTTTTTGTAAGAATGCTGCTAAGAAAGGGTAGAGGTCTTCTCCTTTACTCCTCCTACTCAAGAATCACATGGGCTTGATCCAGCTCCCTTTACAGCTGAAAAAACAATGCTCCTGGTGCTGGGACCAACTACTGAGATGTGCCTCTGCCCAAATTAAGGCTCAAACAAGATTACACACTGAAGTCAATAATACAGATTTTATTTAACATGGAATGTCAGGGAGAGAGGTAGAAAAAAATGGAAAAGAGCAGAAAGAGAGAGATCAGGTAGAAGATAATCACCACCTGTAGATCCAGTGGTGTCCTTTTGATCCTTCTTTACCCTGGGCTTCTCGGTAGTGGGAATCTCGAGGTCTTTTCACTATTCATACATATTAGCAAAGAAACAAATTACTGCTTATTGGCTACACACTTCAGTTATTCTGTTGATTGATTCCCTTGCTTCTAATGCTAATTAGTCCTTGTGCTCAGTCTTCCTCTTTGTTTGAGTTGGTGGTCACGATCTCCCTCTGCAGGAATTACCTTTACCAAGTCAGAGCTGACTTCAGCACAGTCGTTGCGTTGCCTTCCCTTGTGGCCCATAAATTTTGCAGTTGTGTCCATTATCAGTGATACATTCTTCTCCCTCAGCTTTGTTAACCTCCCCCTAGATCTGAGATAACACTCAGACAATAGCACCCCTTTTATCTTGTCTCATGTTCCTGCTGTGGTGGCTTATCTTGCAGTCCAAGTTCCAGGTATCCAGGGAGACATTTTCAGGCAGCTTCAGTGGTTGGTGGTCGCAGATTTCAGCTGTCCCATAACTTGGGGTGATCTTTGTTTGACCAGTGATATGCATATAAGCAGTTGCTTCTTTACACACATTTCCACAGTGGGAAATTTTGTCTGGATGCATTGCCTGGAATGAGCTGAGCAGGTCTCACCTCTGCCAGGCCTGGATGATAGCACTGTCCTGTCCCTCTGTTGTGTGCTTATCTCTTGGCAAGGTCCTTCTTTGGCTGTAACAATGTTTGAGACGAGCAGCTTTGGTCTTTAACTCATTACACCTGCAACAAAGGAGCAGATAAAAATCTGAGATCTGCTCACTTATTATCCTCACAATTATCATATATGATTATGAAACTCCTCCCAATTTAATGTTTCCAGCTTCCTGTGCTTGCTCCATTAAAAAGAAATAAGAATCTTATAGAATTACTTTGACGAATCGAAACTCTGATACTTGAGATATTTTGCATGAATTCATCATCCTGAGGTTGACTAAATCTGGATTAAAACTGATTTGTGTAGAAGTCATCAATCCAGGATTATAACAAAAGCAAGTATACCTTCACACAGTGGCAGAAGAAACCCCTGACATAAGGTTAGATAGCTTAAGGAATTCTAGAAAAGAAAATTATTGAAGTTTTTGAGAGTTGCAGGTAATTTTTCCTTTTTTTTTTCCTTTTCCCATCTCACACTAGAAATTCTAAGTGGTTTCTTGAACAGGTAGTTGGCAATGTTCTGTTGGTGAAAAGGCATGTGAAACATTTTGTTTAAGTTAGTACATTTCATAATTTCTCACCTCCCCTTCCTTGTCTTCCATGTTCTCAACTCAAGCTGACTTACAAACCCTGGTTTACTGCTGCTGATCTGGTTCAGTGGTTCCAGGTTTAATCTTCAGGGGTGGTGTTGTCTTCTTCCCATCCTTGTGCTGCTTCTCATGTTGCTTCACTGTAGTCAGTGAAGCAGAACAGGGGATGAAAGTGAAGCTTGGGAGAGCAGGAAAAATACATCCATGTCTGAATTGGTTTGCCAGTCTCCTTCTGTCTGTACCCATCTCCCAAATACATGCAAAGACCCACTCAGACACTCGTGTTGACCTTGATAAAAGGAACAGAACATAATGATGCCGTACTTGTCCAAACAGGGGAACAGTGTGTTTTAAAGGAGCAGCTGAAAGAATGTATGAGTAGACACACAGGATGCTCAGTGTAGCTGGAACCAGTGGATAAACAGATTATGAGGAATATAATGGGTTTTGTGGCAGTTAGATAACAAGAGACAGCAGTGCATGCCTTAAAAGAAACTCAAGGAAAGGTCACCTGTAACACTGGGGGCTCTCAGTGAACACAACCACCAGACCCCTTCAGAGGTCCCTAGGAGCATAAAAGGACTTCTCCTAGGAGGTGGATGCATGCAAATAAATTATAGGAAAAGTGATGTATGTGTGTTAGCCATGAGGTACACTATAATCAATATTTATGATCGTGATGGAATAAATATCTTGTTGTAAAGTTTTGCACCACATCAGATTTAGAAGAAATACCCTCTGGGTGTCCAGCATGCTACAATAAAGAATGCCTGCTTTTTAATACTTCAAATTGTGTTAGAAAGTTTCCTCCCTATCTGATTTTGCTATCAACCCAGAGCACTATGCTTTGTCAGGGTCAAGAATAAGCAGCCAGGGAATAAGGAGAGGGTGGTTTGTAACTGGTGCTGTTGAAAAAATGTAAAAAATAGTCTTTTTTGGTAAATGTTGAGTATTAGGAGATGCGTTCAGTCTTGACTATGGTAAACTGATTGCTTAATTAAAGGAGAAATTCAGTACTTGCAGTTCTACTAAGTACTTGACTTACCAGAATTGACTTTCTCAATTATCCTTGCAGATGATGGTATAAAAAATGTTACAAAAGTTGTAGCCAAAAAATGGAATTTGTATATCAAAGGAAGCTGCACAAGTGTGTATTGAAATGCAGACTGGTAAAATGGCACTTAGAGTAAAATCAGGCTTAACATCATAGCTGTTCAGATAAAAGTGAAATGCCTTGATAACAAGTGAAAAACTGCTTGCTGATTTTCCAGAATGAAGAATTGCTTTAGTAAAATGGGTTGACTTTTCTTAGAGCTTTATACTGAGTTGCCAGTTAAATCTTGAGCATCTGTTGGAAGAATCTTATGAAGAAGTTAGCTATATCTTGTATGAAGCACTTAGAGTAAGGAATTAAATTCTGCAGAAAGTGAAATATTTAATAGTTTCTGACTTCTGCATTTTTTTATAAAAATGAAACAGGAACATACTTAAGCCCACACTGGTTTAGTTAAAAATGCAAGTGGTGAGTTATATGATGAATTCACTGGGTTAAACAGTGCCTCTGATCTTTTTTAAGGCCCTAAATCTATGTCTATTTTCAAATGGCAGCTGAAGGTCTAGAATCTATGTCAGTGTTGACTTGCATGACTGTTCTACTGTAGGCTTTTTGCACGTGACTTCCATGTCATATGTGATTATTTCAGTGATTATTTCAGCCTAACTTGGTTTCAATTCCTTCCTTTTTTGGTTGTAACGACTGTGGTAATTTTCTTCAAGCAAGATGTCAGTGCCTAGCATTTTAGCGATTTTTCTTGGATGTTAAAAACAAGCCTCAGTGCTAATAAGACATTTCTTATTTTCTGCTGCTAGAAAAGGTGTCTGCTCTAAAATGTTTCTATAGATATTTCCCGTTTCAACCTAGTCTACTCACAGCTCAACCCCAAGTTTTGAACTTTACTTCGTCCTTTTCATTCTGTTGAGAAGGCTAATTGTTTAACCCCTTGTGTTACTGGTTATCAGCTCTTTCTTCAACCTGGAGCCTAAGTATGTTGCTGTCTTAGAGTTGTACCTCATTGTGTCCTGCAGAGGAGAGGAGGGAGAAAACCTTGCTTATTTAATTCTATGTTTTTCTTCCTTTCCCTTGCTTAATGTGAAGGTAGTAATGATATCAATACAGGTCCATTCTTCCTCTCTCCAACTCTCCTCATTAATTTTGAGTGTACTGCTGCATTTGTGTTCTCATATGGCATGGAGGAAGGTCAGTCACATCACGCTGCTGGCCTCTGTGTGTGTGTATGTAATACCATCCTGTGTCACTAATTAATATTCCACACTAATAAGTGTTTATTTAATCCATTCTATAACAGCAAATCGTCAATGGGAATACATTCCCTTTAGAGTAAAAGAATTAATTTTTTATAAGATTAAGCCAAATTCTTTATGGCATTGAAACAAGGAAGTGTTTGACTTTGGCTGATAGAATATGTCATCAGGGAAGAACAGGTAAACATTACTTCAGTAATAAATGAGAATTTGCTTTTTTTTTGCTCCTACCTTATTGACAGGAAAGTATTAAAACATTCTTTAAAAAGTATTTATCCTTGCAAGTTGTCTTTGAAATTGTTTAATATATCTCAGTTTGTGCAAGCATAATCAGTTTTTTTTTTTCCCCCCCAGTCGGTGTTATCCGCTGTCCAATTTGTGGTCAGGAATGTGCAGAGAGACACATCATAGATAACTTTTTTGTGAAGGATACCACAGAGGTTCCCAGTAGCACAGTAGAGAAATCAAATCAGGTAAGTGCATTAACATGTAATCAAGTTAACACCTTTTGGATGTGTATGCATATCCTTGGCTTCTTGCTGTGTGGCCTTTTTGCTCTTCATATGCAGACAGAACTTCAAGTATTTAGACATCACATGGGGTAGCTACTCTAGAAAATCAGTTAAAATGTAGGAAAATACATGTGAGGAAGGTGGTTATCTTACCCTAAACTATTTTTAATTGTTGATATAAACTTGCATCTTAATGGCAAAATATAAAAGTAAGGAATAGGCATTAGAATGGGAATTTCTGTACTTTGGACAGGGTACTTTAAGCACTCTTTGAAGCAGAGACTTGAATAACACTGCATCAGGAGATCTAAATGGACTTTATCACATTACTGACAAAATATGGTAGTAAGTAGCTGAAGTCCTGTTGCCAAGGAAGAGGCTCAAAATGCTAATTGGGGAAATGGTATATTGTAGGGGTTTCTTGTTTGTTTTTCTTATGTAGACTGTCTCTTCTTCCTTTTGCAGCCAAGTAATAGCTATCTCATAAAAGCTGCTTATCTGGAAGAATAGTAATATTGGGGTGTTTTATTCTCATGATGTTATTTTCAGGAGGCAAATACTAGCTGGTGTGGAAGCAATACTAAATGAATAATCACATCTGTGTAGGATCACAATTTAACAATCTGTTAGCAAAATATTGCATGTCTTCATTTTTAGCTAGTAAGGGAATATTTCATGTATCACTTTACTCATGAACTTTTTGTTAAATTCCAGGAACTTATTGTAAATAATTCAGCCTCTTTGTATGTTGCTGCATTCTTTATAAGATCAGTACAGTAAGGTTGCTATATCAGTGTGGCTTGCATTCCAACTCGAGGGCTAATATTTGGATGGTGGTCTCCTTTTATTTTGAAAATTCCTCTTTTTCACTTTCCCATTTTAAGGGAGGGGGGACTGTATCTTGGCTCTTGAGCTGTTTGCTTCAGGGGCAGTCTTAAAAGTCCTTTGTTGTGCATTCTGCTCGTTTCAAGGCTTAGCTGGAATTTGTGCTTGATGTGTGAACGGCCAATTCTCTTGGGAACAGATGACAGGACCCAGGTTTGTCATACCAAGTCGCTGACTTTTGAGGGCATAAGTGGTGTCATCATCTCCGAGGAAGAGAACATGTGTCATGCAAACCATTAAACTGTTCAGATTTTAAGGAATTTTGAAAGTGGATTTCTGAGAAATGGTAGATCTTACTGGAAACTGAAATTGAGTCGTGAGTTGCTGGAAGTACAAACTGTGTTCTTGCAATGTAGACTGTTTGAACTCTTCTTTTTTTGGATTTGGCAAGGGGAAATGTTGGTTTGTTTTTTTGTTTGTCCTCTGGGAATTGCAGGATAGTATTTAGAGTTTTGCAGATGGTTGTGAAATCTACACAATCTCTCAATACTGTACCAGTAAGATTGATAAAATTAATAGTCCCTGTTAAAAACTTAATCATAACTTTTATAGTGACTTTAAAATTAGGAAGAGAAGCAAGAGAACAAATAATGTTATGCAGAAGCAGTCCTAAATGTTTGTTTTGTTGGGTTTTTTTTGAGAGAGTGGGGCTGTACCGTAGCCTCTGCTTAGTTATTTAACAAGTCCTCTAAGATACTGCTTTGGGGAGTGGTGATTGAAATGGAATTCTTTTTTTTTTCTTGGGAGTAGTAACAATTTTTTTAAATAATCCCCTCTTTCCCCTCGCAGTATTTTTTTACTCCCTGTGAAAGTTAAGTGGAGAATTCCATTCATTGAGTGGTGTGAGAAGATATCAGGGAAGTTCTTGAAATCATTTGTGTTTCCTTAAGATCCCTTCTAGACTTTGGTCTTACTCTTCCATTCCATATTTGTTTTCTCCCTCTCCCTGACGCAGACCAGCACTTAGAAAGCAAGTCTGTTCTTCAGCTAAGGTCCTTGGCTGAACTCAGCACACTTTGTGTAGCACTTGAAGGCAGACCAGCAGACTTTGGTGAACCAGCAGAATAGGACAGTATGTGCTTTTTTGCTGACTTTTTCCTAAAAAAATGGGGCTAGTTGTTTTGTTAGATGCCTGCTAAGTGAGTGTGTACCTTACCTCTTGGAATCAAATTATGTGCAGTTCTCTTCGTTCGAATAGATTTATCTTGGTATGATAATGACACTTCTTTGTACATTCCTTTGTACTTCGACATAGGAAGAAAGCTACACTGTTCTGTAAACTTCTCTGTTGTGGAAGAGCAAAGTTAAATCAATAGTAGTTAAACAGATTAGTGTACTGTCCAGGGGGGAATATTATGAGGTTTAAGTATGATACAGCCTTCTAATCAGCCTGTCTTGTTTTGCCTTTGAAGGAGCAAAGAGAAAAGAAAGAAAATTTGCCGTTAGCAACATAGGCAACATATCAGAGAAATTCAAGTACAAAAGATACTGACACTTGCAGGAATTATTGCATCAGAGATCATCCAAATTCTGTCCAAAACTATCCATAACTGTGGCTCTTGTATAGGATTTTTCTATTGAGGTGGTTAGTTTGCCTTCAGTAATTTTGCAGCTTAATTTGAGCGCTTAAGAAATTAGAATTGGAAACAAGGCATGGGTTTTGTGCAAGTAATGTTGTGGCTTAGAACCACTGGTCTGTATCTATGACTAGCCTCATATGTGTGTTGTCAGGAAGGACTGCTTTATTTCAATCCAAGAGAGACTGCAAAAGACCTCTTGCAAATTAAATGTTTGATTGTTTCAGATTCAAAATGGTACTAATGCTAAAGCAATTTGTAGCACACTGAATTAAAACTGTAGGAGTGAATGGCATATCATGGAGCCTGGCATTGTAGGAAGAGAAAGATAACTGGAAGCCATGAAAGTGCATTTATCTATAATCATGTTTATCTTACCTGAGCCTGGTTTGGGCAGTTCAGTACACTACTGGCATAGCTGTGCTTTCTAGCAATTACTACTGAAAACTTCAGGAGCACAAGAAGTGAGCATGAAGAAAGTACAGAACTCCCTATTAGATGTTCCACAAGTCCTTTTTTGGGTAGCATTAAAGGCTTTGTGCTGGCTGTTAGCATAGGAAACCTTGCAAAAGAAAAGAAACTCACAGGAAATGCAGTTGAGATATTCCTGCAAGTAATCATTGTAGGCTGTGTGCAGCTAGGACATAAATATTTTGAAAAAGCAGATGCTTTATATTTTTTTCACATTGTGATTTATTGAAAGACTTGGCAAAATTATTGCCTTCTAAAGACAAGTTTGAAAATAAAAATTAATTATACTTCATTTGTAAGAGTGAGCAGAAAGGGGCTTCAGACTTAAGAGATGTAGCTGAAGCAAGTGCTAGATTTGAATAAGATTAAGGGGCAGACAAGTGAGGGAAATTTAGGGACTTTAACAGAAGAACATGGTGTGTGCAAAGCCATGAAAATAAAAGTGAGAAGTGTGAGATTGATGCAAGAGAGAAGACTATAGTGATAAACATGGGTGTTGGTGCAGCATATTGAGCCTCTAATGCATTTTAGTCTAGGTCTCAATTCTCATAGCTTCTGTGTCCATAAGAGAATGTGTGTAAAAATATTTTTGATAGTAAAAATAACTTTCTGGATCTTTACCAGTTACTGACCTGAGAGTTAAAATATTGTATAGGAATGAAGAACAACTGGGTTTAATGTGAGATATTGAGAATGTAGTAACAAAACAAGGTATTCACTTAGATCTGATACTTGATTCAGATACTAGGAAAGAAAGTCTAACTGCCATAATGAGGTGATCAATGAGAAGAATTTAGAACAGTAAGTTTTTCTAGGTTTGTATGGTGCTAGAGGGGCCACTGTGTGTTTTCCCAAAGAAGAACTATTATGCTTAAACAGCTTATAAAGATGTACCTGTGGCCAAAACATCTTTGCAAGCCAGTGGTTTATGGAGGTGGGTAATGGACTCAGGAAGAGTCACAACATGCTCTTGTATGCTTTGAAGAGATGTGGCTATTGATGGGACAGTGGGGTAAGAGGATATTTTGATCAGATTTCATGCATTTTGAGCTGTCAGTATGTGGTGCATATTTAGAATTACATATAGTCCCTGTCTTTGGTGATTTTGTGTGTGCAGAGAGACAGTTACATAACTGTCAGCATCAGTGGGATTTGGATCCAGTAGGGGAAAGCATCACATCTCATTTACATTGGTGAAGTCTGGAGTTCACTGAATATTCATCTGGACTACTTTGCTCTCTTCCTTTGAAACCTTTCCTTGATTATTTAATCTCTTTAATACTCAAAGTGTATTTAGTTGGAAGAGTGGTTACTTACTACAGTAGCTGACAAAACAGGTCTATTACCTCAACTCTTGCAAGTAAATGTTTTTTTTTTCTGTCATAAAAGCTTGTGTATTTGCTTAAAATAGTACTTACCTGCAACATGCTGAGTAATTTCTGCTTTCATTAAATTTGACTGAAGGCTGAATGAACACTTCCTGGGGTTATAAATACTAGAACTTGTAACTGAATTAAATGTAATTACAAGGAAAACTCAATTAAACATAAATGTCTGTCTTACAGAAAAAAGGCTTATAGGTTAACTAGGGAGAGTTTTCTTTTAAATTACTGAAACACTGCTTGTGTGAGTCACAAAAATAAGAATGAAATGAGTTTTAGGTTTTATAAGTGCATAACAAATATTTGCAGTAATTATACTTCCATGTACTTTTGCTGTATGTCTTACTCTAATAACTAGGAGTTCTAGCAAAATCCAGCCTATATCTGAAAATGCATATTTCAAATCAGAAGTGCATAGGAGCAAATCTGGTGCTACCTAGAAGGCATTGCTGCTTTGACAGCTTGAGTTATGATATCTATGAAAAGCTTTGGAAATCTGTCTCATGTCCACTTGGTGGATTTGAAGAGTATAAAGGTGGGATATGTATTTTTGGTAGTACAAAGGAGGAGTTGATTCATTTGGCAGCACCTCATTATTGGTTATTGAATCACAATCTTCATCTCATTCCACGTACAGTGGGTCAAAGCAGTTGAAAAAAACACAACTAAGGCATATTGAAAAAAGAAAATAGAATAAGCTCTTGGAGTCTAGGGAGAATTAATGACTTCAAAAATTCTTTGAACTTACTTAAATGCCCTGGCATGTTCATCTGCCTAATTTTGCTAAAGATGATCTGGAAAGGCTGTTGTGGGGAGGTTGGTTGGTTGATTTGTTTTGGTTTTAATTTGGTTCCTGCCTCTTTTTTTTTTTCTTGTCTTTGCTTCTTTGACTTAAAGATTGCCTGAAAAACTTTTTTGTTCTTTCTGTCCTTATTTTATTTTTACTGCTGGGTTTTTTTTACACTAGAAAACCAAACACCCAGTATTTTAATCTCCACTCTGACTTTTAAAAACATGTCTTGATATCTGAGAGCACAGCACTATCACACCTCTCTAGCAAGGAGACTGATGTGAAAACTTCCTTGTCCTGCCTATTCAGTTCACTCTCCAGTCAGCATTACTGAGGTAACTGAGCCTTGGGCCAGGATGGTGGAATCAGTCCTGGTTTGCATCACAGTCTTGCAGAGGGCTGCACTGGCACAACAAAGGAGGAGACAATGGGCTAAAGAGAAAGGAGGGAGAGGGGTTTTTCCCCCAAGAACTAAGAATACTTTTAAATTTTTTTTTTTTCAAAATGTCATTGAATTTAAGGTTAATTATAAGTGTTACACTTTAACCTCAGCTGGTAGCCCTGCCTTTACTTCCCCCTTTTGGTTTATTTCTTCCCTCCCTCCCTGATAACATGGGGTTAAAATGTTTCTAAAATCGTGGTAGCTAAAATAGGCCTTAGTGGTGGGAGTGAGCATTGTCTTAGTAGAATGATGTGAACCTACACCTGTGTACCTACCTGTGTGTACCCACCTGTATGATAGATAATTGTACAACAATTATGGGAAAAGAAGCTCAAACTCATGCTTGGGTGAAATCAATATACACACAATAGAACAATGTCAAGGTAATGATTAACATATGATTATACAAGTTATGTAAAGAAAGGGTATAAAATGTGCCCATCTCGAATCCACACTGCAGTCAGATTTGGGTTTGTCTGTACCCCTGATTCCCAGAGCTCTTCAGTAAATGCACCTGCATATAATCATCCAGTGATTATGTGTTTTCCACACTGACATCCCCCCCACCCTGCCTCCAGTGGGATGAGTAGGAGAATCAGGGGAAAAAAAAGTAAAACTGTGGGTTGAGCTAAGAACGGTTTAATAAATGAAATAAAGTAATATTAAATAATTATAATAAAAGCAGTAACGAGAGAGAGAGGGCAATAAAGCCCAACGCAAACAAGTGGTACCAAATAAATTTGTTCACCACCCACTGAGCGATGCCCAGCCTGTCCCTGAACAGAGATTGGTCCCTCCCACCCAACTCCCCACAGTTTGTATGCTGAGCACGATATTCTGTGCTATGGAATATCCCCTTGGCAAGTTCAGCTCAGCTGTCCTGGCCACACTCCCTCCTGGTGCATGTCCTGACTGGCAGAGAGCATGGGAAGCTTGAGTTTTATAAGCACTGCTTAACACACTGATGTTCTGGCTGTTGCTGTCAACATTATTTTCATACTAAATCTGAAACCACAGCACTGTGCCAGCTACTGAGGAAAACCCCCACTCTATCCCAGCTGAAATCAGGACAGAAAGTAAAAATTTTCAATTTCCTGATTTCAGTTAATTTCCTTTAATTGCTTTATTTCAATTTTCTAGACTTTTTATGATGTCCTGATATTGCTCCCTAGTGTACTGGAATCGGAATAAGAATTTTTATTGTTAAGAGAAGAAGGGGAAGAAAAAGAAAAATCAAGGAGAAGTTAAATTTTTGAGATTATTTTGAAAAAGAAAACTTTCAGGCCTCATTTTTGTAAAGAAACAGAAAAAGGGGCACAAGCCCAATTTTTTCTCCTTTGCAGGTCACCTTTAATGAAAAGAAACTGCTTCAGACTCCAAGTGACAACAAGAGGGGTCAACAGCCCTTGTGTTGTAACTTCATTTCTCAGAAGATACTTGCTTTGAGAGGTAACATGATTCAGAAGGATAAGCACAGCATTGGGAATCTGGAACTCATGTTCAAGTTCCAGTTCTGTCAGTAACTTGCTATCTGGCCTAAGGCAAGTTTTGTGCTACTTTTCCTCTCTTTCCTGAAGGGGAAACTGGAACATAGTTCAATGTCTATATTTTTTATCTGCAGAAGATATAAATATTTCCTTCCTCTTCAACGTATTCTATATTTATTTACTGTGTGTGGGTGCAGAAGTCGCTTGGTTGGGTTTTTTTAATCGAACTGAAAATAAAACTGAAACCTAAAATTTTCTCCTTGTTGCTCCTGTGAGCAGAAATCTGTCATTGTGATCTGTAGGATGTAGCAATCTTCAGACCCCTTGAGGCTTTGGTTTGCAGCAGTGCCAGAAATGGGTGGTAGTTACCTAAACAAGGATACACACATGTTCACTATTTTTTACTACCAAAACCCCACTGAAGGCAGGACTACAGAGGCATTGTAAAGGAGGGGTACAAATGAAGTAACATGAATGTGTGAAGTGGCATTGTCCATAATTTAAAGTTTTCAACCTGTTGTTCAGATTGTGGTACTGTAGCAGTTTTTTCTTGTGTGTGTATTTACTCTGTGCAGAGAGGTTTTGGTCTGCTGACATTAATTTTTTTTCCCAGGTCTATTGGGTATAGTCCAAAGAGCCCCAGGAGTTAACAGGCCACAGTTTGAAAATTGTTATGCATTGGTTGCAGATCTGTTCTGGGGTAGCTTTTTTGACAAACTTAACTGGAGTACTGTCTTTCAGTGGTGATGCTAAGATTCTTGAGAGGAACCTTGCTGCCCAGTTATGTGTGCTTCCTGAAACCAAGGAGGTGACCAGAAGCTAAAATTAAAGCTGCTGTGTGAACTGAGGGAGGCTTCTAAAATCAGAGCAGTGCTGGTCGTGTTCTGTCATTAGTAAATATTTAACAACAGCATCTTCACAACAGCATCTTGTATACAGTAAACATTGTATGGCTTCTGAGTGTGCAGGGAATGGCAGAAAGTAGTGGTCTGACTTCTGTCATGTCAGGCAAAGAGTTCAGGGTAACACTGACAAAATGACCTGTTTCTTTGAAAAGTTACATTCAATTACTTCTGTGCTGTTATTTAGAGTGTTCCTTTACCTCAGGCAGTTTTCTGTTCTCATTTCACTGTTTTCAGAAAACTATCAAAGTGCACTGATGATGTATGAAAAATAACTTGTGTGTATATTCCAAACTTATTTTAACAGCTACCTTTTCTTCCTGTTGTCAGGTCTGCACAAGCTGTGAAGACAATGCAGAAGCTCATGGATTTTGTGTGGAATGTGTAGAGTGGTTGTGCAAGACCTGCATCAGAGCTCACCAGAGGGTTAAATTCACAAAAGATCATACTGTGAGGCAGAAAGAGGAAGTATCTCCAGGTAACATATTTATAATTTCACTAAGAATTTGTGTCTGCATTGGAAAATTATATTGGACCAACATAATTTTTTTAAAAATAGTGACAAATTGGAAGCTGTTTTCTGTCAATTTTTTGTCTCAGATTAGCTGTATGGTTGTACAGGATGTTTTTCATATTTTTTTTTATGTAACATGTTTTAAACCAATAAATACATGTAGATTTTTTTCTTTCACGTGGAATAATTGCAAATTATTGTCTAGACTTTAGAGATCAGCAGCCAAAAATATCTCTTCAGGCATTTGGCTCCTCTAGTTTTACTAGAGGCCTAACAAATGGTTAAATGAGCTTTATTGTTGTATACAGCAGGAAATGGAGCACTAATAGATTATATTTTTTCAGCATTCTGATAATAAGCCAGCCAAAATTCATGGTTTAGCTAAGTATCTTTTGAGCTTGGAATGTTTTGTCTTAGAAATGTAAGGGAAGTATATTATGAATTGTGAGGCATTTTTCCTCTGTTAAGATCTAGGATAATTTGGGCTAGAAGGGGCCTCAGGAGATCATCAAGTCCAGCCTCCTGCTTCAGGCATTCAGTTCTGAGTTCCAGTTGCTCAGGGCTTTATCCTTTTGGGCCTTGGGAACCAGCAGTGGTGGATGTGGTTTACAGTACAGCCTCTCTGAGACTCTGTGGTACAAAAGGTTGTGTTTCTGTTCATTGAGAACCTCTTTGGTTTCAGTTTTTTCCTCACTGTAGCTTGTATTTTGGTGTCATTGTAGGAGAATAATAAACATTATAGGATACTGACAAACATTCTAGTGGTTATAATACCAAGTCCATTGGACTTGCATGATTTTTCTTGTAAATATATAACTTTTTATTTGATTTTCAGAAATTGTTATATATTGTTTTAAAATATATGTATTGGAAAAGATATTTATTTTCATTCCACCTAACCTAGTATTATGAGGTAATCTATTGCTCTAAGGGTGTCTTCCACCATGATACAATGAAGATATACACTGTATTCTGTATCCCACTTTCACACCTGGTTAATCAAAAGTGAGTACTGAGTGTACTTTCAAGAGAGGACAAAAGTGGGTAAAAGTGGCTGATGGACTGTTAGGCTGAATGTGGCTTGGTGGTAGGAATGGTCTCAGTGCATTCAGGCCTCTTTGGGAAGAAGTTTGTTGGTGAAGTGGAAAGAACTTGGACTGAAGGATACAGATGGTAAAATAACTTAGTACAGATTTCTTGAAAATAAGTAAATGATTGGGTGTGAAAAGGAGACCTTATTGATCTGAAGGATGGGCTGCAATGTGAAGCCAGTTTTCATTACAGGCCATACAATCCTTATGAACTCAGTGTCCAGCCTAACTCCTAGGAAAACAGGCTTTGTCAGCTCAATTGTTTAAAGAACAGATTTCATTTCTATGATCTGGTGGTGGTTCCTCCACCCTTTGATATTTGCTCACTAGGAACTGAAGTGAGACCTCTCACCCATTTAGGATGGGGCCCTGAAGGGAAGTTCTTATCTCCTGGTTGGTGCATTCTGCATGTTCTACACATTTGAACGTCCATCTCTTGATATTTTCAAACCCCTTTTCACCAGTTCAGCTGAGAAAGAAGACTGAGCATGAATTAAGTCAATCACCTCCTCATCTCTGTTTAAGAAAGGAACTTGCTGGTTGTGCAATGTCTTTTGCAGCTGCAACAGTACTGGCTACTCCTTTTGTCAATAGTTTTGTGGGGCCATAAGAGATTATGTTAAAATAGGTTCTAGACATTTTCCATTGTAGAGGGTGCTAGCTCCATGCTTGAGCAGCAAGAGTGAGGCTTTGCAGTTTGAGCTTGTGCTTGTTCTAGTCTCAGTGACCTGATACACACTTGTACATCTAGGGAAAAACAGGAGAATGCAAATCTTGAATAAGTTGAGTAGGCTGTACTGACATCTTCCTTTATTCAACAGAGGCAGTTGGTGTGACCAGTCAGCGACCAGTGTTCTGCCCTTACCACAAAAAGGAGCAGCTGAAGTTGTATTGTGAGACCTGTGACAAGCTGACCTGCAGAGACTGTCAGTTACTAGAGCACAAAGAGCACAGGTAGCAAAGCAAAGCACATGTTCTATCCATCTCACTTACAGGAAGGTGGCTTGAAGAAGATTGTGGTTCTAGCTGTATGGAATACAGTCAGGTGGAAAAAGTGCACAGTAAAATTTTCTGCTCTGACATGAAACTCACAAATAAACAGAGATTGTATCCCAAAGAATGTGACTGATGAGTGTGTCTTACATTTAGAGTAAAGCCTAATTTTTCCAATTGTTAATCTGGTGACTTGAGCACAAGACCTTTTTTACAGTCAAGTTACTTGGTTGGAATTTGTTGCTATGCAGCTCTTCAGAGAGTCCTTAGAAAACACAAGGGCCATATTATGCAACTGTATGCTTACGTGTTATTTCTCCATTTGTCCTTCAACTAGATGCTTATATAACACCGTTACCAAACAGCTTCAGAATGGAGCAAATGGGGATCTTTTTTCTGTGAAGAGCCCTTTCAAAGGAAGAGTTAACCTACAGTTTTGCTAATACTGTACTTTGACAACACTGTAATACTCAAATCTTGCTGTTGCTGTTCTTTTGGCCATCTCTTACTGGCCACTGAAGCTGAAAAGCAGAATTATATACAACTTCTGAGTACAAGCAAAAATCTTGCTGGTTAACGGATACAGTAGTGTTTTGGGACAGATGCACTCTGGTTAAATATTAATATGTTTGCTATACCTGATGCAACCCAAAGAGCTTACTTGCCTGAGCAGGTGAATGTCAGTAGGTGGAGAAGTGTTGGCTGCTGTTGTTCCTTGGAACAGGCTAAACATTACTCTTGCAGAGTTGCAGTCTTCCTCTTATATTCTCCTTTTCTTAGGATTTATATCCCTTTTATAATGTGCCACCTCTTTTTTCCCCTCAGATTGTTAAAGATTTTGGCTCCTTGACTTAAAATGTTGCCAATTTCTACCAAGTCAGCAATCTCTTCTATTTCTGCATCCTTGTCTTGCATGAAGTAATAGCTTACATATATTTTCACATTCAAAGTGATGACTACCTCAAAACATTAATTTTTCTTTTGCTAAAATTAGGCTATGGTTGCACAATATCCTTTTGTATTTATGAAAATCATAAATTCTTCCCCCAGCATGACAGGAAATAGACTATAAAATTAAATATGCTATAAATAAAAATAAATAAGCATTTGTTGACATGCTTCCATGATGACAGTTAAATTTGGGATTTGAGCAGCTCCTTTTTTCAATTAAAGAAGTATTATTTTGTAAGTCACTCTGCTTTTTAGGAAGTATATCACACCTTTTACATGTGTAAATCCTGACTGCTTTTTACTACAGGTACCAGTTTATAGAAGAAGCTTTTCAGAACCAGAAAGTTATCATTGAGACACTAATCACCAAATTGATGGAGAAGACTAAGTACATAAAATATACAGGGAAACAGATCCAGAACAGGTATGTATCAGATTTTGAGGTTAAAACTGACAGGAGACAATGTTACATATACTGTAGTTTCTTGAAATGTTTAAATTCGTGTATTTTGTACCTCTCTCCTTTTTATTCTTCCAGCAAGAGGAATTCTAAAGTTCACTGTAGTGGCTGTTGCCTGTTCAGTGTGCTTGGTTGTGTTAGGTAATTCCTCTGCTCAGCCTGTGAACTTAATGGGCAGCAGTTGCTTGGGTGCAACAAAACAACTTATGCAATAAAGACTGTAGAAGACAGTCTTAAATGCTTCTCCACCATCAGCACATTAATTTTCTTAGTGTAGATCCCTCTTAGAAAGTGAAAGGTTATGACTCATGTTTTCACAATGTTTATGACATGTATTTGAAGATTTATGTAATACTTTTATGCTTGGGGCTCTATTCAGTGTGTACTACAGACCTAGGAGAAAAATGAATCTGTAAAATGCAATCTGCAGCGAGCCTTTGTGGCTGCTCCTTTAGCAGAGTTCAGGGGCAGCAGAACCCAGGGAGATTCAGCACAGCCAGGGATGCCACATGTGACTGGAACTCTTCCTTCATCTCAGCAGTAGAGTTTCCCCAGTACAGCATTAAGCTTTGCTGTTATGAGTTTGAGCACTGTTGTTGAAATGGCTAAATTAGTGCCATTCTACCTTAGATGGAAATTAGACTTAAGCAGTTTTAATTTGCCACGAACCATTCCAGAAAAGTGACAATTTTCAATTACACTGAGCATTTAATTTTTATCAGTAACAGATATCAGAGTTATGGCATTAGAGTTTGCCACCAGTTAATTAATTTTATTGTAGGTCACTCTTACGTGCTTTATTTCTCCCAGTAATTTTCCTGACTATAAGTATCTGATGATACATGTATTAATTGTTGCATATAACCAAGAAGTATTTTACTCTAAGCAATAGAATTTTTTTTAATACTTTTTAGAAGGTGAGTTTGTGAGCTAAAGAACATTATTTTCTCTCCTGTCTACTTACAGAATTCTTGAAGTGAATCAGAATCAAAAGCAGGTGGAACAGGATATTAAAGTTGCTATATTTACACTGATGGTAGAAATAAATAAAAAGGGAAAAGCTCTGCTGCATCAGTTGGAGGTAATTTCATTTCTATCATAAGAAAGAAAAATGTCAGTCTTGATATTTTTTTCTATGTATTCACATTAAAGTAAATTTCTAGCATTAGTCCCCTGTACATGTCCTATCACTATTCCAGAGTGGAGAGATGTCCTATACAAGTTAAGCAAGTGGGGTTTCTGGTGGAGCAAAGTTCAGTTTCTGAGGGGTGTTGCTCTTTTGTTTGTGGTTATTATCTGTGTTCTCTGCTTTGTTGATCAGGGCTGTCTCTGAGCCCAGTTTCTTTCTCTGTGCTTTTGCAATTCATAATTCTATGCATCATGCATGAAAACTGTTCTATCAGAGTTTTTCATTAATTCAATAATCCAGTAGCAAATCACATGAGAGAATTGTCTGGAATGGGTACCTGGAAAAATATTATCTCCAACTGTGTATTGAAAAGTGTGTGTGTGTGTAGAGAGACACACACATAAATATATTTTACATATGTAAAAATATGTAAAAATATGTCACTAGCACAGAAAGTCCTGATATCTTGAGTCAATGTGTACTGACTTTTCTGTTTGATAGCTGCATCAGGGGACAGGAGTCCTTTTTAGAGGAGCTAAGTGAAAAAACACTTGATCACTGTAAATTACCAATATCAAAGCTAATGCCTTTTAACTGTAAGTTGAACCTTTTGACTGGAACTGCTTTTCTACTTTCAGACTCTGGCAAAAGAGCATAGGATGAAACTTCTGCAGCAACAACAGGAAGTGGCAGGTCTCTCTAAACAGCTGGAACATGTCATGAATTTTTCCAAATGGGCAGTTTCCAGTGGGAGCAGCACAGCACTGCTGTACAGCAAACGCTTGGTAAGGTTAGGGAGACAGGTCTCTCCAATCCCTTAGAGACTAGAGTTAAGTCAGATATGCATGCACTGCTCATCAGGAGTACTAGGGTATAAAATTTTTAATGATTTTCTTCTAATTAGAATATTTGAATATAGTTTTTCGTGATTTGGTCTTAAACATAAATACAGAATTTTTCTATTACTTTAGCTCTCTGGTCATGGTTCTCTCCTGTTACAATACTATAGAACCACTGTAGAGCTGCAGAAGTAGGAACAACTCCTTTCCTCTGGGTTAAAAACCATGAAGCCATGAAACACTGGGAAAAAATGATGTGTGTCCTACATCATCATTGTGCTTCTTTACAATACTTGCTACAACATCTGAGTTCATGAACAACAGTATTTGTTTATCATAGTGTCTGGTATCTAGCATCTCACTAAGCTGACTGTTCCTGATGAACAGAAACCCTAGAAGATTTGAAAGAAAAAAATAACCCAAAAGCTGACCATGATTTTTCCAAAGTTTATTAGACTGTACTTGCCTAATAGCAGGAACCTGTGGCAGTGTTGAGGAAAGATGCTAGATGCTTTTTTTTTTTTTTACCTAAAAACTGGTTCACAAAGGTTTTTTCTTTATTTTCTCATTGATTAATTGCAAACCTACCAGGGTATTTGGTGGGGTTTGTTTGTTTGGGTTTGGTATTGAGTTTTGGTGGTGATTTTTTTTCCTTTTTTTGGATAGCCATTATTGATACTGCAGTATAGTGGAATATTACTTGTTTTATCAACTTCAGGTAGTTAAATAAATTCATTTGGTCTGCCTTATACTGCCTCAGCCAGTCATATTTGTTTAACTGAACAGAGAAAAAGGACATCAAACTGAGTCATGATGTTTATAATTGCTTAGTGTTGCCTCAAAGACTCTGCTACATAAGAAAAAAAGTTGGGTTTCAGGCATCTTAATCATATAAACATTAGGCAGCTGAAGAAAAGGACCATCTAGCACAGAAAGCCTCAGCAAATGAGAAGTATTTTTCAAAAAAAAATTTAGAAGCTTTAGAAAGTTGGTGCTGCTTGAGAGTTGAGGAGATAACCTATTTGTGGGTATTTGGAAAAACCTATTTCCAAGTAGAGATGTGTGAGTGACACTTCTACTCCAGCATATCCAGGAGAGAGGAAGGAATGCCCACCAGACTTAAAGGCAGCTTTACAGCTCAGGGGCTGTACTCTCAGGCTGTACTTTTCACTACTACTGACAGGAGGTAACTAGTCAGGAGTTCATCTACAATACATGTGTGTGCACAATAGTAGGGAAATAAAAGAGCTACTTGATTCTCGTAGTGTACCCTAAAATCCTAAGGAAATCTCTATCCAAAATAGTAATAATGCACTTAAAATTTTGCCATGGTCATTTAAATATCTTGAGTCTCATTAAATGTTCTTTGTGTATGGTCTTAAACAGACCTGCTT
Organism: Notiomystis cincta; assembly: GCA_013398075.1. Lineage (NCBI taxonomy): Eukaryota > Metazoa > Chordata > Aves > Passeriformes > Notiomystidae > Notiomystis > Notiomystis cincta. Next base: position 21,518 of record VZRX01009490.1, on the reverse strand, counting down.
GAAATTGAAAGAAAAAAGTGTGCACTGGAAGCTCCTATAAAATTCCTCTGTTAAAAAAAAAAAGAAGCCGAACTAGTTTAATTTTAAACAGTTAAGATGATACTGCCAAGTATGTCTCTTTTCCAGGAAATAATCTATCACCCAAGAAAACAAGAGTTGAACTCAAGTTTTTTTTTTCAGGATCTGCTGTGTGTGATTTTAAAATTAGTGCCTGTTATATTTCAGTATATCAGTTCCTGACATTTCTAGTGAAACAACTGCAAGACAACATTTTCTTTCTAGGAACTAGATAAATTGTGAACATTTGGTAAAATATTCTCTTGTGTTATCACAGTTCAGTTCTTTGTAACCAAGGCATTGGAAGAAGCTGAAAATATCTGTGAATCTTGAGATTTCAAAGACAGTTCATAAAAATCTGTTCTTTGGCTGTCTGAAGAAAACTTAAATTTAGTACAAAAGAAAGTTCCCTGTGATCATACTTTGTTGCCAAACGGATGGCATATTTTTCTTTGAAAGAAAAATGAATGGGCTAAAATAGATTTGTGGGGAAAAAAAAGATCAATGATTATGTAAATCTGAACTTCACTTGCAAGTAGTTAAAGTCATTGAATATAATGGCCAAGGTTTTAGAAGGATATGTACTTCTACAGGAAAGAATTGTTATTTTTGTTCAGGCTATAGTTAACTTCTTCTTAAAACTACTTCAGGAATAAGGGAAAGATGTTAAAAATACCTCTTTTATTTGTAGCTTGGACAAGTTTCTGTATCTGTAACCTCAGTTCTCCAGGGGCTTGTTGAGGCGGGTTTTTGTTGGTGGGTTTTTTTGATTGGTTGCTTTGCTTGGTGTGGGGGAGATGTGTGTGGTTTTGGTTCTTTTATTCTGTTCACACACATGGCTCTGACCCCAGAGGAAAAAAAAAGCTCGTTTTTGTTCCCAATCTAGATTACTTATCGACTGCGGTATCTTCTCCGAGCAAGGTGTGATCCTTCCCCAGTGACCAACAATACCATCCAGTTCCACTGTGATCCGAGCTTCTGGGCTCAGAATATTTTCAACCTAGGTAGGATAAGTTTTTATAGCCCTTTGCTGTCTTGATCCTATTTTGAAAGCAGCTTTGTTTCTGTGATGATAGCCTCTGCACTACTCATTTCTTGATTTACTCTGTTAAATGTATTTCCCTGACTGTGAAAAACGTTTGAAGTGCTTTGCATGGGGAAGAGTATGATTCATGGATACTATGATAAAGGATTAACAAACTCAGCTTGTTTGAATTGTATATGTGATGGTGAAAATAGCAGCTTTCAGTTTCCTGGTCAGTACATCTAACCTCTGCTTCTGAAACAAGGAACACAGTTTATAAGCCTATTTCACATCCAAAGAAAGAGTTCCTGCCATCAACCAGCACTCCCAGGTCCTTTTCCATGGAACAGCTTTCAGACACAGTGATAAGCACCCTAGGAGCTCAACAGCTTAGCAGGAGGACTTAAGGTTTTAGAAGTCTTTCAGGATTTTGACTCTTGTTGAGCTTTCTTTCTCTCTCCACTGTTAGGTTGGTGGGCAGTTTTGTTTTTCTGTCATGTGCAGAAGGCTTTGTGAGATATGTGGGACATTTTCTGCCTTTCATCAGAAAGTGCTCTCTCAGTGTACAGAGGTGCAAATGTATGATTCTCTACAATGTTACAGGAAGAAAGTTATAGCAGTTCTTTAAGGCAGACAAGCTCCTTTTCCCAGACACGAGGACATTGGATGGTAGCAAGGAAATTCTCCAAGTTCCTTCTTTATAAATAATTTCCTTAGAGACAAGAATTGAAAGTGAAACTTGTTTCCAGAAACCAGCTGTCAGGTTGTGTGGTGATAACTCTGACCTGCTGCTCAGCTGAGATGTTTTCATGAGCTGACTTTTTTCCTGGTTTTGGTGGGCTCTTTTTTTTGGTGTACATTGATTTAATGAACTTCCTTACATTCTGAAAAGTGCAGTAGAAATGGCACCTGTATAGACCAGCACAGGGGTTCTTGTCAGAGTTTAAGTGATAGATGAAACCAAATCATGTTTATCTGTCTAGTTTCAGAAATCACAACCTTAGGCATTCAACAGAATTTTGTTTGTGATCAGATGTGTTCAGTTTCTGTAGATGAGCTATATTTAAGAACCAGTGAAGAAAAAATAAAGTCTTGAGTAAAGAAACAAATTACTTCAGAAATTGTTTGAATTCTAGTCAGACTGCATGTTGCTGACAGTATGTTGGCATTTCTGCTAACTGCCCTACTCCAGCATTGATTTTATTTATTTTGGTTACAATAGGTTCTTTGGTAATTGAAGATAAGGAGACTCCACCACATCTGCCCAAGAGCCCTGTGATGGAACCAAACTTACAGCCACCAGGCAGCTTACCTTCCAACCAGCTCTCCAAGTTCCCCACCCAGATCAGCTTAGCTCAGCTGCGCCTGCAGCACATGCAGCAGCAGGTCATGGCTCAGAGACAGCAGGCGCAGCGCAGAGCGGGACCTGTCGTTCTGCCAAACCCCAGGATGCCAGGAGCCATGCAGCAGCCTCCTGCTTCTCATCAGGTAAGTTAGGACTGCTCACAGAGAAGAGTCTCTTTTTCCCATGGCACTGAAGGAGGAAGTAGAGTAAGATAGGAAACAAAGGAAAGAATCTAAATCTGTATATATAACTCCAGACAGCTTCAGCACCAGGCAGCCTAGGTGGTTTAGAGGACATTTTCTTTACTGAGAATTTGAATGGGCATTTTAAACTGGCCTTGCAAAATGTGTGGTAGCACTCAGCCTATATTTATTCATTAAAAAAATAAAATCTTGTTGTGTCCAGCCATATATAGTGCTTAGTAACCTTCTTGCATTTTAGTCAAGTGACCAAAAAGTGAATGTCAGTAATGTTTTTCTACATCTATTTTGCATAATACCCAGTAATTCTTCCATATAACTTTCAGAATTGGAAATACTCTCACTTGGCTCTTGCGATGTCTCTTCATAAATTAAAATACTTCAAAACTATCTGCGAAGTTTTAACATTGAAATTCAATGCTTTTGATAATTTAGATAAATGGTGTGGTACTATTTGCTTGCATATAATTTGTGAGGAGTTTCAGAAGTTTAAAAGGGGTGTTTAGTAAAAATGTGTGGAACCTTGGACAGATATCAGCTAACTTGCAGAACTGTTTTATTGTTTCTGTGCAGGCACCTCCACGCTTGATTCATTTTCAGAATCATAGCCCCAAGCCCAATGGTTCAGCTCTTCCTGCACAACAGATGAGATTTCCCCAAAATCAGAACCTACCAAGGCCAGCAGTAAAGCCCAACCCATTGCAAATGGCATTCTTGGCACAGCAAGCTATAAAACAGGTAGAGTTTCTTTCCCTTTTCACTCTCCATTTAGAAATTAAATATCAAATGTGCTTTTTATCATCTTTTGTATTATTCTTCTAGAGTGCTTTTCAATTTAAACAGAGACTGCATTATTTCTCTATGACAAGATACCCATAGTTTTCTTTTAGCTGCTCCCATTTTGACAGTTGTAAGCAGGTGAAGCATTATGGAGGTGAGCCACAGTGTGTGCTGTGTGGGTGTTTCATTCTCTTACTTGCTCTTACTGTGGTTGGTTTCTGACCACTTATGCAAAACTTAGCATGGCCATGGTCTGCACACTGCAGTCAGTGAGTAGACAAAACAGAAAGTCCCAGTTCAGCTTGATGACATTGACTTCACCAGGAACCAGGTAAAACCTTGAGTAAAAAGCCAGAGCTGCCAAGATCCCCCCAGAGTTTGGCAAATCTGAGCTCCTACAGGTCAGGGGAGGAAAGAGAGTCCCCAGCTGTGGGACCTCTGCTGAGTGAGACTGATCCTTGCCCAGCTAATCAACAGCTGAACTGGGGCAGAAGCAAACACATCGTGTGTGTTCTGGATGTTTAGGAAGGCTCATCTTTATTAAAAAAATGTTATTACCACGTGAGTTGCTGGGTATAGGTAAGCACGAAAGGATCAAACAAATCTGACCTGAAAAGCAATGTAATACCATTTATGTTTGCAATGCTTATGATGTCAGAGGACTAATTTCAGCTAAATGTAAGAAAGCTGTACAATATCTAAGAGAACATGTAAGAATAAAAATTAAGTAACTTCTATTCTGTGCCTCTCCAAATAAGACTGGCCTGTCAACAAGCCTTTCTTTCAAGATACCTCATTATTCAGTAATGTCTTTCAGTAAGAATGCCAATAAATAGAATGACTGACTAAAAAGGAATTGAGCACAGTCAGATTTTGCCTGCAGTTGCCATGAAATTCCATCAATGTCATTGAAAACTGCATACATCTAAATGAAAAATAAATTTGGTTTGACTTGACTGTGCATTTCACATCATGGTGTTAAATGTATATGTGGATGGAGATCCAGTCAGCATTTCAAATTCTTAATGACTTTATGTTGGCTGGGGAAGCACAAACATCAAAGACTTGAAGGCATCCAGGAGACACTGTAGCCATTTATTTGGTAAAGCACTGGATCAGTTGTGCATTCAGCCTATTACCTGTAATGCTTTTATTTCACAAAAACTGTTACCTTTTTTCCACAACACTGTCAATGCAGCATGAAATATTAATAGATACTTAACACTGAGATACAACTTTGAATTTAAGAATTTGCATTCATTTCTTCTCTTCATCGTTTTTAACTACTTGTCATCTTGCGTTGTCTTCTGAGATTGGTTCTTGAAATGACATAACTTCAGAGTAAATCAGGATTTTATGTTTGAATTCAGCTTCCTGAACTAAGCTGCTGGGTTTATCAGTATATTCAGTAGGTGTGACCTGTTGCAAAGAAAAAAATGCTGAATTGTGGATTATTGTCTCTTCTTTTTAGTGGCAGATCAGTAGTGGACAAACTTCAACCACCCCTTCAACTGCAAGCAGCACAACATCTACTCCATCCAGCCCCACAGTCACCAGTGCTGCTGGATGTGATGGGAAGACATATGGTCCTCCTGTGATAGATCTGAGCTCCCCAGTGGGTAGCTCCTATAACCTGCCATCTCTCCCTGATGTAAGTGTAACTTAAAAGCAATGTTTTGTGGATTCTGTTTTGAAGTCTTAATGTTTGTGAGCAATAGAAACCTTTTTAGACTGAAATTCTGTTTGTCAAAATGAGGCAGTTGTAGGAAATAAACAATGCAGAGTTGCCTGCACATTGCTGGAAATACTCAAAATTGTTCTGGGAGACAGCTGTTAGGACAACTAAGAAAAATAGGATTACAAGTTGTAACTGTAACTGGACTTGTTTATTTGTATGCTGCATATTTTTCCCCAGCCCTCATAATGATCCTAACAAAAGTGTGTAAGCTTAGCTTTCATTTACCAGTGTCCATAGATAGCAGTGGTTTGCTGATAGCATTTCTGGTAGATTTTTAACTTTTTTAAAATATGTTTTCAACTTATTGAAAGAGCTGTCTTGAGTAGGTGGGTATCAATGGGCAGCATACTGGGTATATTCCTTACATCTTTTCCTTTTGGTACTTCTTTTCTTCATATATGCTCTAACATGCCTGTGAGCTGGTGATAGAAACAGCATAGTAACAGCATATTTTCTTAAACTTCTAAGCTTCTCTTTTATAGTTTCTTCTGAACAGTACATGTTTGACAGAGGTCCATGGTAGTGTTGTTGAGTTTTAGTCAGGTGACTTTAACTGCCTAACCTGTCTTTTGTGGTCTGAGGTTTGTAGATATCTGAAGTGGCATGGTTTTCTAGCCATGGCTTGCTGTTACCTCCTGTATCTCCCATCCATGTTTTGTTTTTACTGATATACTGTGTATTCTCTTTATTAAAATGGAGTACATAGACTAAGGAATCACAGTATCTGTCAGACTTACAGGGGAATTTACACAATATGGTCATAAAACTACTGAGTCTGTGAGACATGTTAGCATTTTTGTGCACAGTATTATGAACTCTCCTACTTGTGTGTGATTGAGTTTATGCTATTAAGATACATGGCCCAAATCACTGTAAATGTGCTGACCTTGCCAAAGCTCCAGCTTCCACTTTGGATACATCTGGCTCCTAAGTAGAAATCACATTGGTCAGTGTGTCTGATACCAGTGGATTTATGAGGTGTCCACTGAGAAAACTGATACCAAGGTGAGGTGTTTTCTTGTCAAACATTATCTTACATATTGGAAGAAACCAAACATTTCAAAAAGTCATTCCTCCTTATCAAAGCAGAATGTACAGTTTTTACAGAAAGTTAGAATTGGGAACCCCTAGAATAAAGTTTAGTTATCTGGCCTGAGCCATGGTGGAAAGAACAAGTGTTGGTTTGCTGTTTCCATTTTGAGTCAATGTGCATGGCTCCTGTCCAGAAGGTATGTGGGACAGATGGGATTGAGTCTCCTTGGAGTTTCTTCCAGTCCTGTTAAACACCAGTGGATTAAGGGGTAGTTTGTGTATAGTGTATTATCTTTTCTGGAGTATTTAATGTGAGCATGTCCAAAGAAGCTGTGGAGATAAACTTATTTCAATGTGTGAAAGCTCTCTGTTTGATGTAAACCTTCTCTGTAGCCTGTGGAGAAAAATTGGCACTTACAGAATCATCTGCTCTTACAACAAAGCATTCTCTGGATTTGGCTATTTCGTTTTCTTTTTAGGGAAAGCAAGATGATGTGTTTTAAAGGAACCATCTCACTTTGGGATGGTTAAACTTAGGTGAAACGCATTTTGGTCTTCACTTTCGAAATAACAGCATGGCAGAGGCTTTTTGGGTTTGTTTAGGTTTTGTTGTTTTGGAGGACTTTTTTTTCCCTTCCCAACACTAACTGCTTCCCTTTGCTTTAGATTGATTGTTCAGGAAACATCACACTGGATAATGCTATAAGGAAGGATTGCACTGTAGAACAGAATCAGCAAAAACTCCCTTCAAACAGGACTGTGCAGTCACCAAATTCCTCAGTACCATCACCAGGCCTCTCAGGTAATTGAATGTGGTGCAAGTTTCTATTAAGGTGGTGCAATTGAAAAATCTAATGTGGCAATGTTAACACTGACATCAGAATTAATTCTGCTTTATATTAAAGATGAGACATAAGAAAATGAAGGCAAAGTTGTAGATGCTTTAGCAGGAGGTAGAGTTGAGATAATATTTTAGCGTTGTGATCAAAAATTAAGCATCCAGATCTTAGAAATCGGGAGGGAAAAAAACCAGTAGATTTTAGCAAATGGAATAGAAATCTGTAGGAAAGTGACACTCTCAGGTGTACACCAGATTAAAACCTAGCAGCTGTGGTAAGAGACAAGTGTTTGAGAAAGTGAAATAGGATGTAACAGCAGACTATAATGGTGCCTTGGGAACGGTAGATGCCCAGAGAAGTTACTGTGATGGGTGGCTGAATGTGGTGGACCTGGAGGGCCCAGGGGATTCCTGTCACCATGCTGGTGGCCCTCAGCAGCTGTTTCCTGCTCCCATTTTCTGATCTGAGCTGTGGGAAGGCTGTGTCAGTGGGAATTCCCAGGGAGCACTCATGCAACATTCAGGTGGGATAGCAGAGACAGCAGATAATGCATTCCCAGGCAGCACTACCAGCCCACTCAGGCTTCTCAGGGCTGCTGCTCAGCAATGTTCTGCACAAGGCTTTTGGCTCTCTGCTCCCCAGACCTTTGGTCTCTCTCATATCTGTCCCCTAGACTTCTGTCTGACCATCAGCTCAGAGTTTCCTGGCAGTTCTCCTGCTTGAGTTTATTAAGACAGGACAGAGATCAGGTGGAGGGGTCAGCCAGGCAAGGCACTCAGGCATCAGCCTGTTGACATGTAATGGGCCCTTTCCCTCTGTTACCTCATACCTCTCATGAAAATGTATTAAATGAGGTATTTCTCACTGCAGGAGAAATTTTCCCCACAGCATGGACTCTCTGACTCGTATCTCAGACTTGGCCCAGACCTGTGTTCTGTTCTAATCTGATCCTTCTGTCCTAGGAGGAATCAGCGTGACAAACGTGCACCCTCCAGTTCGTTCACCCAGTGCCTCCAGCGTTGGGAGCAGAGAGAGGTAAGGGAAGAGTGTGAGAGAAGAAAATGTAACTTCCACCTCCACAGAACATGTCCCTTCTCTCTTTAATGCATATAGATGTTGATCTGTCTCACCTTCTCTGCTAACAGGTCGGGCCTCAGGGTTGTTACAGCACTCTTTGCATTCTAAAAGCAGTAATTCCATTTGTAATGTATTAATAGAACATCTCAAAATGTATTGACTCTGTAAATGATGGCTAGGTTGGCGTTATTAAAAGAATACCATTTATAAATTAGGTTTTAAGTTCAGAAAAATCAGGTAAAGGAACAACCTGCATATTGAAAGTCCTTGTGGAACTATAAATTACATCTGATTTAAGGAACTAGTGTTACAAAGAGGGTTATTAAGAATTTTCTGCTGCAATACAGTTAAATGAGCACTAGATATCTACTAAGAGTCTACACAAATGTTTTTATCCCTTACTGATGGAATATTAATGAACAAATATATTTACACAGGTTGTTTGGAGAGCGCAGATCCATTAATGCGTTGCAATAAATTAGAGCATACATCTGACATGAGATTTAATTTCTCATGCAGAGAAAATTCAGATGACATTCATCCTTCTTGAGTTGGAAATGCAGGTGCTTTTTAATCTAAAATACCTTTTGCTCTATTCAATTTACATGGTAAATTCTGTGAAGCACTCTTATGAACAGTTTAAATGAACAGTTTAAATGGTTGTTTGAAGAGTCTTTACTTGCATTTAAAAATGTGATTTGATATGCTGCTGCTTGAATTAATTTTGGTAAATTTAAATTGTTCATTTTTATTTAAAAAATAGGCAGGTATTTCTAAGTTTGATTGTCCATTCTCATCCTATTAGGACTAAATAAATAAAAAAAAGACAGATCTAGTTCTAAAAGCAGGATCCAAGTTTTAGTAGAGCTGCAAGGCTTTAAAAAAGTGTTCCAAGATAATGTAAATAGGTGTTTTATCTGCCTTAGTCGATTGTGTGTAGTGTTCCGTGGAGGTTCTTTTTTGTGTATGATCTTGAAAGAAACGAAGATTATTTCCAAATCCTGCACTAATGGGTTAAGCCATGAGTAATTCTCTAGTTTTGGAGCTGCACCATTAAAATTTTCCCTTTTGGTAATGCTTTTTCAGTAGACATTAAAGGAAATAAGCTTGGATGTTGCATTCCATAAAGGGAATACTGCAGCAGTCAGGGTTCAGAAAGGCAAAGTAGATCAGCATCCTGAGGTCTTGGAAAGCATCAGTGTACAAAAAGTGTCCAATTCTGACTCCTAATTTCCCTTTTTTCCTGCCTCTTTGTTATTTACAGTTCTGGCTCCTCCAGCAGGCCACCAGGAGCTGATTCTACACACAAAGTCCCTGTTGTTATGTTGGAGCCCATCAGAATTAAACAGGAGTCAAGTGCAGCAAACGAGAACTTTGATTTCCCAATTGTTGTAGTGAAGCAGGAGATGGAGGAGGAATCCCGGCCTCGGAATGTAAGATTTACATGGTGAAAGATCTCCTTTCTCTTGGGAGGGTGTTTTGTATTTATGGGGAGTAAAATAATTTACTCACATTCTGTTGGCAACTGTTTCAGGGGAAAACTAAAAAGCTAAATAAAAGAATCAAACTAGCCCTACTGCCAATTAAACTAACTGGTGTGATCAGACTGCTTTTATCCATTGAAAACCTGGCAAGTCCAGAAATAACTTGCAGAGATGAAATTTCCAGGTGCTGCTAGGAAGTGTTTCCAGTCATAGTGCAAGAATTTCCATAAACAAGGTACTAGACTTTTGGGCCATCAGAGATTAGTTTTTTTATTAGTGGAGCAGTAAATAGCCTTTCATAGATAATTTCTTGTGTTCAGTTGCCTGATGTTATAGTGTGTTAGTAATTTTTGGATGCATACTGCAAGTTGTGTGGTTGCTTGCATGTAAATCTGTTATTCAGGTCAGTTTGCATGTTATTAAGGTCATGTAAATTCACATAAATATTGTAACCTGACTTCCTTTGTTTCTTCCTGCAGTCCATACTTACTTCATTGCTGCTGGATACCAATCACAATTCCACTGCTGATGAGGCTATGCTAAGAACAGATGCACCAGACAGCACAGATGATCAGCCAGGGGTGCTGCAGGAGAACACATTCACTGGGAAAACAGGATGGATGGGATCCTCCCATGCTTGTGAGGGCAGAAAAGAGGATGATCCCAATGAAGATTGGTGTGCTGTATGTCAAAATGGAGGGAAGCTCCTTTGCTGTGAGAAGTGTCCCAAAGTATTCCATCTTTCTTGTCATGTCCCTACACTGATGAGCTTCCCAAGGTAATTATGACCCCTTCAATTCCATCTAGAATTGCACTAAAAGACATTAGACTTGTATTGTGAAATCCAGGATAAGAAGATTCAGTCTCAGAGGAAGAGCAGTGTCTTCTTTAAAGTCTTGTGTCCAGGAGTTTTATTAGTTGGAGAAAATCAGAATTTTCATGAAACTTCAGCTTAACTGTATTTTTTTTTCTACAACATCTGTAGTAAAACTTCACTTATTTGACAATTAAGCAAGATCACATCTAGGGCGTCTGTTATTAGAAATGAGACACAGAATTACCAGCCTGTCATAAAATGTTTTAAGGATGAATGGAAATATTTATATTTCTTAATAATAATGATAAAAAAATTGTCTACAGGAAAAATCTGAATTAACATAGTATTAAATATATTACTTCAGTGTTAAACATGGCTATACTCCAAGCATGGGTTGTGTAGTGACTGAGATATTTTATAACATCTCAGTCAGCATTGAAACAAGCATTAAGCCTTCCTTCATTGGCTGTTACAAAACCATTGCTCAGTTTCTTGAATTTCAAAATAGAGTCTTAAATAGGTTATTGTTACAAGCATTGCCAGCGTTTGCTTCTGGAATTAGTGTCTTTGATTAAAATAAATGGCATTTTGCAATGCCCCAGCTTGGAAATATCATGCAATAAGCTTGTTTGTATTAAAGGATAAAAACATTGGTCATAACATGCTCATTGGTTAATGCTTTTATAAATATTAGTTTTTCTGATTAAATATCAGCATAGTGTACTGGTGTAAAACATTTGGATAGCAATTTAGATTAGCACCTTGATCATCTCTGTGCTACTCTGAACAGGCATACTTCTGGAACTCTCTCTTTCTTTTAAATGTCACTTGAAATGGCACATAAAAATGCTTCTTGTACTTTGTGAAACTCCAAACTCCAAGTTTTTTTTTATTAAAACAATGCTATGTTAAAGCTTTGTGGCATAAGGAAAATGGGGTAAGGTTACAGTAAGCACTTAAATTAATAAATATTCTTTCTGGCAAGGAAACAAAACGTAATCTTGAAGCACAAAGATAACTATGTATTACAAGAGTTGGTTTCTATTTAAATTATATATTCAAGAACAAGTCTTTAAAATGTCTTATTTTTACTGGATCATTTAGTGGAAACTGCAGCAATGATGTCTGAGGACAAGGGAGCCAAAAGCCACTTTGATAGCAGGTGTTCAAATCTGTAAAGGTGCACACTACTACAAGTGCATTGTGTTCCCGGGCTCCAGAACACAGCTGAAGTTTCCTCCTGACTTCTTCCTCCTCCTGATGTATCAGGTGTTTGTTCTCATCTTTGTGGGGTTGCTTGCTTGTTTTTTTCCCAGCTGTAAGTCTGCCAAAGAAACTTCAGTCTCTTAGCGTTAGTTCCTTCAAACACACAAAATAATTTTGTTATTATTTATGTCAGCAGGGTCAGTCTGCTGCTTTCATGATTGCTTTTTGTTCCTGTTTCAGGTGGTAGAGCAATTTCATAGGTTCATAGTCACAGGGTGTTTTGGGTTGGAAGGGACCTTTAAAGGCCCTCTGATTTGAACCCCCTCTGCAATGAGCAGGTGCATCTTCAACTAGATCAGGTTGCTCAGAGCCCCTTCCAACCTGGCCTTGAATGTTTCCAGGGATGGAGCATCCACCACTTCTCTGGCCAACCTGTGCCAGTGTTTCACAGCCCTCACTGTAAAAAACTTTTTCCATTTATCCAGTCTGAATCTACCCTCTCTCAGTTTAAAACAATGTTCCTATGTAAATTTGTAAGGCCACTGCATCTTTTTTCCTTCATTCTAACCTACCACATTCTTCCTGATTCTTGGATATTTTAATGCCTCAATATCTTTAATTTGTTTATTGTTTTCTTGTATCTCAAGATCTTTGGGTCATGGCCTGTATCAGTTTTTGTGTATCTGCCACATCATTTCACCAGGCACAGAGGTGACACTGTCATAAATCACTCTGTGGAGTTAAGACACTTCAATGTAAAACTTCTTGAAGCAAAATGCCCCTCATTCACCACCGCACATTAAAACTGGCAGATGGTGAAAATCTTTGGATCACTCTGAATAGAAAACAGTAAGATTTTCTTTTTAAATTTGTGAAGTCTTCTGCCTTACTATTGAAATGAAATAAAGGGGGTTGCAGAAACTATTTCCTATTTATGAAGAAGCTGTTATTATAACACACCTCTGGGTAAATACATGCAGTTGTAGCTCATAATTTGTTATTGCTGGATTCTCTCTATTGTGTGACTGTCCTGCCCTCTGGTGGTTTTCTGCAAGCATGCAGGTTTCTTCTTTTGTGGAGAGCTATAATGAAAACATAGACTCTTCATCATTTTTTAAAACTTTGAGGTTCATAAATTGTGTTAGACAAGCAGTGGATGTAGCTTGCAGAACTAATTAAATCATAGGCTTACGCTGACCTTTAAATCTCCAGGGTCATTCCAAACTGATGCAATCATGAACATCCCAAAGTTTTAGGGAGTGAAATATTGCCAGTTTTACAAAAACTCTTGTCTTGGGTAATCTCTGTAGATAAGTAATGTGCTGTAGATCGAGTATGTAGTTCTCAGAATAAAATAGTAACACTTTTCCTTCTGATGACTCCTTCAGTCTCTCTGTAGTTATGGTTGTACAGGTTGCTCTTAATAGTGCTCTCCTCAAATCCTGTGAGCTCAAGTGAAAAAACTCAGTATTGACAAAGGTACAAAGGTAGAGACCATCTGTCTGTCTTCCTGCTAGGACACCATTAATGACACCAGTGCCACTTTTAAAAGGAAACAGAATTGTAGTAAAGCGTTTTTGGCAGCTGTCACAGCCTTTTGTAGTGTTTTAAAAACCACCACCACCAAGAAAACAACAGAGATGCAGAGAAAACCCAGCCCATGGATGATGGGCTTACCCAGAAATGTGTGCAAAGCCTTCTGGCAGAGGACTGCTCCCTCACTGAGGTCATTGTGTCTGTTTGTCTTCTTTAGTGGAGAGTGGATTTGTACATTCTGTCGGGATTTGTCCAAGCCAGAAGTTGAGTATGACTGTGATAAACCTGCCCACAGCTCTGAGAAAAGAAAATTGGAAGACACCATGGGTTTGGCACCCATAGACCGTAGGGTAAGGATAAAATTATTATTTAAAACTTTTAAGCTGAAACAGTTTTGAACCATGGTAGAAACTTTCATCATTGTTTTACCTGTTTTCAGTTGGCAACTTGTGTAAATACACTGAAATTAGTATTTTATTTCAGGTCTTAGTCTACATGTAGAACCATTTATGGAAGAGTAGTAGACTCTCATGCTTATGACATATGACACTGATAATGTGGGTGATTATGATGAGATTTATTGCTAATACAGCATCTAAATATTGCCAATGTAGTGTATAATATAAGTAGATCTAAAGGGCTGTAACACAGGCAGCTTCAGCTGGAAACAGACTGTGAAACAGTGCAGGTTTGCAGAAAGCACAGTTGCAAAGCAGCAAAGCACCCATGGAACTACTGCAGGATTTTATCTGCACCTGTTACTCACCTGTCCAGAACTGAGTGTTCCCATCCTTGTGCTGGGTGTACCCTGCTGGGCTGGGACCCACCTGGGAGCTGCCCTGCAACCTCTGGAGATCAGTTTGCCCAGCTGGCCCAGTCCCCAGGAGCATTTTGTACCCTGCTGCTGCAGGCCCCTGTGTGCCAAGATCAATCACAACCATCAGCACTCCCCACCCCTGGAATGCATTAATTATGCAAGCATCCAGACAGTTCCCCCTGCAATTCCCTCCTGGTGTTCTTATCTTTGGACAAATCATATTGCCCATCAAGAGTAGTGTGTGTGTGTGGAGTACAGACTCTTGTCACACCATTATTTACATGTGCTCAGTTTGTATTTTGCATTAGACATAAGTTGTAAGTCCTGTAAAGATTCTGATAAGGGATCAGCAAGCATAAAATCACACATAAAATATTTTTAGAATCTCTTTCAAGGGTTAAGATCCAGTTTAACATATTTGTATACACAAAGAAAAAGGGGGAATACTGAGCATCTGTTCTGTATTTTTTGTAGTTTATGCATTTAGAATAAGCCATGTAGGATTCCTGAATTACTTGGGTATCTATTTTTCTTGACACAGAAGTGTGAAAGACTGCTGCTATACCTCTACTGTCATGAAATGAGTCCTGCCTTTCAAGATCCAGTTCCTCCCACGGTATGTATCTCACTTCTATTTTGTTAGTAGCATATTTGCCAGGTTTCTAATGGCATTCTAAAGTCCATTATCAGAAGTCAAATTCCATAGACATTCAATGCATTAAACATGTTTAGTTTTATTAAAACTGGCTGAAAGGGGAAGTTAAAAGTTGAAGCTGGCAGGAGATTTACAAGTAAAATTCCCCAATAACTGATTTTGCTTAATACTTCAAAAATAGTTATGAATTTAGTTCTAACACTGCTAACTTCATATCCTGAGTTACATCACTGAGAAGGTGAACTGGGATATATTGGGGGTTTTAAACATTACCTGATTTTGAGAATCAGTGTACTCTATAGTACTAATACAAAATTGAATTTCTTAGTGACTTGAAATTTGTTAGTTTAAAATGGTAAACAGTGTCTGGGTGCATTAGAAGTCCAAGGATACAAAGAGCTGCCACCATGATCAGATAAAAAGATGTTCTTCGAGACAAGTCAATGGAGAAAGAGTTTATCAAAAAGTAGTATGTTCCTATGCAGCCTTTATTCCATTTGAATCAGAATTCTGAAGAACATTCCACAGAGTTTAATAATAAGAAATGGCACAAGAGATTAACTGATTAATCATATGATGGTCATGTGTTACTAAATTCAGGTATTAAAAACGTGAACCTAGTTAGGAGAAAATAGGAAAAAATATAAATATATTACCACTGGCTTTCATTCTTAGATACTTTCTTATTCTTTCTAAAGAAAAATCTTAATCCTATATCCACAGTTTGAGTATGAAAACCATTGATTTCTCTGAAGTTTGCCACCATTTCAAAGGACTTATTTCATTTGGTCTAGAGAATGAAACTTTAAATAGAGATTTGACTACACCTGAAAATAATGTCCAAACCAAGTAATTGGCTCTATTATATGTAGTCAGTGTAGGTAGAGGTTTTATGTGTTTCTCTTTGATTTTAAAATAAGCATTGGAAAGAGTATATTTTAGCCAAAAAATTGTCATACCATCACTGTTATTCCAGAAACTGTCTGCATGTATGTTAAAAGTGCAATTCTTGTATCTTTGAGTTGGGCTTTGAAGATGAGACTGAAATTTCCCACACCCTCAAATCTAATGGTTTATAAAACAATAAATTATGAACACAATTTCATTTGGGATATTTTTTCTCCACTTAGGTCCCTGATTACTACAAAATAATCAAAAAGCCTATGGACTTGTCAACCATCAAGAAAAGACTCGAAGTGACCAATTCATTCTACACAAAGCCAGAAGATTTTGTGGCTGATTTCAGACTGATTTTCCAAAACTGTGCTGAATTTAATGAGGTTAGAAAAGTAGATACTTTATCAGGTTTTCTTGGCTTACTTGCTTTCAGTGGGGGTAGAACTTACAACACAAGAATTTATTGTATTAAACTTATTTTGATGATGAGACTACAGTGAAAACATAGATCAGATTTGACACTGCTGTGGTCTGAGATGACTCTGCAGTTGAGGTCTTTCCATAGAAGGGAGGAGAATGGTAACAAACATAGCTGAAAGGCAGGACACAGGTAAAGAAAAGGACAATTTTTTTATTATAGAGGTTAATGGTGGGAATTACAATTTAAAAATGAGTTTAGTCCTCCTTGCCTCAGATTTTAAATTCAGTGGGATTTTCACTCTGGGAGCTCTGTACTCACCCTTATGCTTTCAAGTTGCATGTTAAGTCATTGTTATTATCCCCTACTGCACATAAGGGAACATGTGGTGAAATAGGGTGGTAGGTTCTGAGTGGACCACAAAATGAGAATTACAGTGGGAATAAAGGCTTCTCCAAGTGGCCTCAGTGGGGTTCTCATCACCCTTGATAGCTAGGAATTATTCCTACCACGGTGATCTCCACTTCAGGAAACCAACAGCTGGGGATGACTTTAGGACTTCCTCAGTCCCCCACATTACAGTCATTGGCTCCTGAGTAATATTTTCACTGCTACTAAAAAAGATCTGTAAGCTAGAGAGGTTTCTAACACCCTGAGGGCATATCTGTGTGTTTCACAGCACAACACAACTTCTGTCCCCCTACCCTCACCCCAGCTGGGATTTAAGAGTTCTTAGAATCTCTTTACATAGCTCTCAGAACCCAGGCAGTGTGGCTTTTGTGAGTGGCTTCTGTCAGAGGAGAAAATCATTGAGGCTGTCAGCTGCAAGACCTGCCCTCCCTCAGTGTTTTGCAGACTTGTGCCCATAGCCCTTCTTGCTGCTGCTGGATGGATTTTTGTAGTCTGTACCTGAAGACCTAACGTGGTGTGAGTACAAAGCTATTTCGTGATGCACTGATGCTGTTCATTCACCCAACAGCCTGACTCAGAAGTGGCTGATGCCGGCATGAAACTCGAAGCCTACTTTGAAGGTCTCCTCAGGAACCTTTATCCTGACAGAAAGTTCCCAGCACAGCCAAACAGCCAGAGTGAAAAAGACAACCCAGAACTTACCGACGACTCAGATGATGACTTTGTACAGCCCCGGAAAAAGCGCCTCAAAGAAGACCGTCAGCTGCTTAAATGAGCCACACGTGTTACTACAGACAGTTTTTTAAAAACTGAGAATATTTATCACTGTTATCACTGGTTTGACTTGTAGGTTTGTGAATATTTACTAGACTTTCTATCCCCTGTCTGAAACAAGTCTAATGGAGAGCAAGGCATGTGAAGAGCTTCTCTGAAGTTCAAACCTTTCATCTCTTTTCTGGAGCAGCTCAGAAAATGCCATTTGTGTGGGGTGACAGCTGTTTAACTTTGCTTTGAAGAAGAAGTTTGTATAGAATTGAACTTCAAAACACAACATGGGTTCAACATGTGGCTTTCTGAGTTTGAAGAAAATGTGATCTCACCAGACTTTTAATTTTACCAAAGGCATGTGGCTGGCCATAATTTGATCTCTCTGTACTGTATTTAACACAAGCCATGAAAAAAGATGGTGTAATGTTACTGTCCTGCAATACTGATTGGTATAATGGAAGTGTAGTTGCCTCCAGAGAAATTATTGGAAATTTTAAAATGTAAGGGAGAGGATAGTAAAAATAACATAAAAAGAGGAAGAAGAGGAATTTGTGTGAGTTTCCAAGGGAGGAAGTAAAGGACAATATTTTGGTTTGCACCATTTTTCTCACCACCAGCAGGAAACAATGGTATTTCTGTACTATTTTGTTCAACAGGTGTGTCAAGTGTGATGTACCTCTGTTTAATGAAGTTGCTGGGAAAGTCTTGAGTGGAAAAATGTTTGTTTCCAAAACCAGTAATTTTTGTGAATCTTTAAAGAGGGGAGAAAAAGCATCCTTTCTGTCCACAATCTCTTGTTCTTTTTCCATATTTCTAACTATGTCAGAATGTAAACAGCATTCACTTGGGAGCAAACAAGTTTGAAGAGAAAGATAATGCTCTTCAGCCCTTCATCTGTTCTTGTTAAAATCACCAGAAAATGAGGGTGAATTACCTTATTTTGTTCTGTCTACTCTCCAGAAGCTCTGACAACTTTGGGATTGCTTCTGCCTTGGAGCACACCTCCAGTGGGACCCGCCTGTGAAAGCTTTCCATCAGTTCTGTAGTTCCAGCTGGCTCCCTGAAAACCTCCAAACTCAATGCAAACAAAACTTCATCTGACTCTAACCTTTTATTTTAAGGCATCTCGAGGGCTATTGCTTGGGGTTTAATTTCTGGGAGGAAAAATTCCCTTGGCTTTAACGCTGCTGCTGGATGTTGTTCCCAGGCTGGAAGGGATTCGGGGTGGCTGGGACATACCTGGCGGGTGTGTGGGAGCTCCGGGAGGTCAGCACTGGTGATTGCTGTCTGAGCCCCTCCCAAACACACCATGTCAACATTCCCAGCTAATGCCAGCCGTTCCTTGGGGTATTTTTGGGCTGTCAGTGGGCTTTGTCCGGGCTGAAGCAGCTCCAGGTGCCTGTTCAGAGCAGCCCCTGGCCGAGGAGCTGCAGGCAGCCCTTTATCCGTGTCCATCCGAGCGCTGCCCAGGCATCCCAGTGCCCGTCCCTGGGATGTGCCACGGGCAGGACACTGCAGGCACAGCTCCTCCCCTGCAAATCCCAAGGACAAGAGGTGCTGGTTCCCTTCCTGGGGTTCCCAGCCAGCTGGGACACATTGAGGAAACACCAAGCAACATTCCTGGCAGTGATCAGGAGTCGCAGCTCTGTGTGCCAGAAAAGCAGCCCCAGCCTCAGCTCCCGCCGTGATTTTGGGCTGTGAACACTCAGCTGCAGGAAAGGCCCCTCTGCAGGCAGGACCAGCCCTGACATTCTCCAAAAGAACTCTGGCCATAAACCAAGTGAACCCTCATGATTTATCCTGTTCATTTGTCCCTGGAAAGGGACATGGCACGAGCCCCTTTAGAGCTGTTGGGTAAATCCTGGAAAGTGTGGGAAAGAGTTTTGTGCTCTCGTGTCAGGTATCAGCCAGTTCTTCTCTAAAGCCATTCCAGGGGCTGGTGGGTAAAGCAGCATTAGCAGAAAAGAGGGGGCTGTATTTACATAGGAATTCCCTTGCTGGCAGCAGCCATTCCCATCCCAGGCAGGACCTTTCCTCATGACCCTGAGGTTGGCTCAGGTGCTTGGAGCAGGGTGCTGAGAAGGCCAAGATTCTGCATTCAATCCACACATGGGCCAGTCACTTAAGAGGGTTTGATTTGATGATCCTTGTGGCTCTCTCCAACTCAGAATCTCCTGTGCTCTGGAAATAAAGAGTAAACAGTTTTTACTGGCTTTTTAAACCCACAGGCCTTTCCATTGGAGAGGGCGAGCCATAGAGAAAGTGGGGGAAAGGAGGGAGAGCATCAGGTCTCACCGGTGTCTCGGATGAGCGGCCCGAGCGAGACCGAGCCCTGGCGGGGCCCCGGTCCCGCACCGGGCGCAGTCGGAGCAGGAGCGGCAGTGCCGGACTCGGCCCCANCTTCTCCACACAGAGGGAGAGTCTGTGTCCTGAGAGGGGCGTTTTTAAAGGGCCCAAGTGATTGAGGAGTCCCAGTCCCGTGGTGCTCCTAAATCCTGTCAGCTGCTCTTGAATTCCCAGCTCTTTATTTATTTGCTCTTTGTACTGGCTGCACAGCGGGACCGCACCCGGAGCCCCGGCGGGCCCCAGTGCTGGCCGGAGCAGGAGCGGCAGCGCCGGACTGAGACCCTGTGCCCGTCCCGGAGTAGCTCATCCCGCCCGCGGCGATCCCGGTCCCCAGCCCCAAACCCACACCCCGTCCCGCGAGGGAGAAGCGGCTCAGCCCGAGACCTCAGCAGACACTGGCAGGACCCGGACCCGGACCCCCATCTCAGCACCTCGGGCTCCGCGCAGAGCCCGGAGCAGCCCCCGGTCTGGGGTTCCGTACAGCGCCCCGAGCGCCGGGCCCGCCTCATCCCGGGATGAGCATCCCCCGCACCAAGCGGAGCGGGCGCGGGTCCGCCGGGATTTATGGGCAAGGCGGGGCCGGCACATAAGGAAAAAACCTCATTCCCTCAGTGTCTTGGTGTCACCTCAGACGTGGTGTTTGGGGCTCCAAGGGCAGCCCGAGTCCTAGTAACTGGTTCCCGTGGGCTTCACCGCGGCCACAGAATTCCACCGGCGAGGGTCGGACATCCTCCAGATCCCCCCTGGCTCCAAAGAGCTGGATAAGCTGCTGCAAGGTCAGCATTTTATTATTTCTCTTTGCTGCTTCTGCTCAGTTATTGGGGTGGGTTTTCCCATGAGTGGGATCCTTGCACAGAACCACATAAGGCAAGTCCTGGTTGGATGAAAGTCCTCTAGGACTGCTCTTGAATAATTGCTTTTATTTTAAAAGCTGCAGAAATAGTTTTTAATCCTTTTAGTCCTGATGCAAGATCCAGAGCTGCCCATTTTTGGATGGCTCTGGTTTATTTAAGTCTGTGACACCTTTAGGGAGAACAAAACCAGGCATCACCCTCTCCCAGTTCCTCTGGTAATCCAAAAATGAAAACAAGCAATTTCAGCTCTTCAGCATTTTCAAGAACACACCTGGACTTCTTATCCATGGCATGAACAAGCCTCAGGATGACAAGCAGTTTTCCTCCTTAGTTTTGAAGCTTTCAGCCAAATTTCAGAGCCTCTACAAATGTAATATTTTATATGTGAGATAGATACACAGACACGTAGCTATATCCCTTTGTAACGTGTGACCTCTTAATTTTTATTAATAATCATTATTGTCACTTTCCCTTCAGGAGGAGTAGAAGCAGGGCCCATACCAGAGTTACTCGGGGATTCTGTACCAGGAAGATGCAGCTGTGTCCCAGCCTGGCAGTCACCTCATTCAATCCAATATTCAGACCCTGCAGCCTTGGGCTGTTTGCTAATTTGGGCACTTTCCTTGACTTTCTGTCTTTATTACTGCCTCGAGGTTGCTATTCCCTGAAATATTAGAGGCTTGGACTCCATTTGATCATTTGCTTGACTCCCTAAACCTGAAGCAGTGGGATGTGCTGGGGAGGCTCTGCTGGAACCCCCAACCCCCAGTCAGGGATGGTGGGCAGTGCCAGGTGCACGGGGACACTACGGAGGGGCTGTGCTGGCAACCCCAAATTCCAGCCAGGAATGCTGGGCACTGCCAGACCTTTGGGACACTGCCTGAGAGTTTTCCCCTTCTTTTCTGTTGAGCTCAGCACCTGGCATTTCATTCAAGGCTCACAGCCTGAAAATCACATGGGAGCAGCTGGACTCACAGCCGATCACCCAGAAGCCAGTCTGGGAGAGGAAATGAGCTGTTGCACAGATTTCTTTTTTTCAATGCATTTTTAATTGAAAGGAGAACTCTGTCGGCCCCCCTAGGCCTCCCTTCCCGTCCCCCTCTCTACCCCTCTTTCCTTCTCCCCATATTCCTCTTCTTTCCTCCCTTTTCCTCTTTCCCTGAAACCCTCCCGTCCTCTCCCCCTGAAATCCTCCCCTCTTCTCCCCCAAGCCCAAC